>VZSC01014410.1:235579-280845 GCA_013398225.1 Steatornis caripensis
AGGGTCGCAGGTGTGACCCCTTCTCTGCTCTTTCAGTTCCGGCGCACAAGAAAGTCAGCAGAAGCAAGCATCGACCTTGGTCTCCATAGGGATAACTATAAGCAAGAGCCTTACTGCATACCATTGCTTCTGATGTTCCAGCACTAACTATAAACACCAAGCCTTATTGCTGCTAGAAGCAGCTACTGTCTGGAAAAACATGCCGTTAATTTCAGAGAGTGCAGCTTCTCAGAAGAGACTTAACTAAAAAGCAAAGTTACTAAAAGAAAATTGGTTCTGTCCTGGCCCAAACCAGGACATCATCAGAAGCTGATGGTTCTGGCTGAGCCAAATTCCAAGGAACCTGTGTTTCTCAATATGTTACAAAGCAGTGCTGTACCGTAGCAGTGGGCTCAAGTGCTGAAACACATTCCTTAGTCCCCACCATTGTGTCAGTAGCCTTTGCTAAACTGGTAAGAAAGGATCGAATAGTGCAAGAGAAGGGAGAACGAGCCTTGCTAGAGGACAAGGCAGAGAAAGAAGTGCACTGTCAGACACAAGGAGAGCAGTGTGACAAGGCAGCCACGTGTTAATCATCTGACCAGCTCACCTTGCAGGTATAGCACATAGGTGTCATTATGCTGCACCACTGTTGTGTCATGTTCAGTGACAGGGACATCATGGACAGATGGAAAGTATTGTCTGTAAGGTGCTGTCCACAGCTTCCCTGTGAGTCAGTGCAGAGGCAGCCAGATAATCCGAGTTACAGTATTTTGGGAAGCTGGGCTAATTCTGGTAGTAATACCAAAACTGTAGTAGGAGGGGAAAATTCTGTTGAGGGGAGAGAATGAAAGATTTAAAGACTTTGCTGATGGTGATTTTTGCTGATAATTAACTACAAATATGATACATTTTCATTAAAGCTAGTCAAAATACCAGAAAGGAAAAAAAAATATTAATCCAGATACTTGCATAGATTGCATGAATCCTTTTTGGCTAGAAGTTTTGAGTTTCCTAGCGCTGAGTGAAAGTAAAAAGAAAGCTTGAGCTCAAACATCCTTTTGAGTTTGTCTTTTTATGCCACACAAATGAAAAAGATATTCTAAGAAGAACTTCTGACAAGGTCTATTTTTATGCTAATGACCTCTGCAGCAGACAGTAGTTCTTTCTGTTGCTCACCCTTATATTAAAATCAAGCTTCTGGGCAAGATCTTGTTTTTGTGAACACAGACAACGTGATCTTTGTAACTGGTTTGAGCAGAACAACCAATTCCACCATAAATAATTTGCAGAAATGTGTGTAGTTTGTTTGAGTGCTGTGAAGAATTTTTATGTTTGGGTTGTGGTTTTTTTTTCTGAAAACATCCTTTTTTCCTTAGTAATTATGCTATAAGCATTTAACTGGATAAGCAGTGCAATGAAAACCCTTCTAAAATACCGTTTTTCACAGTTGTCCTGCTGGCAGGACTTAAATTTAATGACTCATGTGAATCTCTGTTCCTCTCTCCCAGTGGGAACGAATAAATCCTAATGGAGTAGCTGCCACTTTGTAGCTTTAGGAAAGATGGAGGAAATGAGCTCCTTTAAGACTCTTGGTGGATGGAGGACACAAAAGTCAGAAGACTGAAGGAAGCTTGTAAGAGTTGAGGAACACATGGTGGTCCTTCAGCTGTTTTACACATATGTAACTGGAGACACTGCAGCAATGTCTGTTTGCTTTGCCATGTCTTGGTGCCACCTGGCACTGAAATGTCCTTACATTTGCATTGGCAGAAGTGAACTGTAGTCTGTTTCTTAAGGACATGCCAGTTCTCTAGCACTGCAAGACCTCAGGGCACCAAAAAGCCTGCAGTCTCTCACTCACTTCCAGTAACATACAGTTTTTGAGGGTTTTGGTCTTTTCTCTTAACAACAGCCTTGTTTTGTTAGGTCTGTCTTATGGTTGTGGTGAGTGTGGAATGGATATGCTGTGGACTAAACACCTCTGCTGTGCTTCTCTGGGATTTGTGGGGAGTGATCTCAGTGCCCCAGCTGGTCTCCAGTCCAGTGGAGATAAATGATGTTCGTATCGCATTCTCAAAGCACTGTCAAGGGAATGATTTACTGAGTGCAGTTTCTTTCATGAGTGATGATGTTTGCACAAAGTATCTCTGAATCTCAAAATGGGGATTGGAGTCCCAGTTTACGAAGTGTGGGGTTTTGTTGTGCAAGGAGATGGCTTATGTTGTCAGTGTGTTACAAGGACTAGCAGATGAACCAAACCAGACACAGAAGCCCAAATAACACTGGAAGGATGACTAACGTGTCTGTAATCAGCAGGCCTCGCAGCACACTGCCATTGTTCATTGCTGTCAGAGCCGAGGCAGCTGCACAGATGAAGGAGTTATGTCACCTCTCACAGCCTTGCACCACTTGATGCAGGGCTGGACTGGAGTGGAGTCTGCCCAAATGCAGCAGAAGGGAAGGATCCCCTGTGAGACAGGCCCTCACAATGACCAAGTACTCAGGTCACTCTTAGGTATAGAATGACCAAAGGATATTCATGGGGCTTGGGCAGGCTGGGCGTTGTGCTCATGCATACTGGAGCTGTGTGATGCAGAAGCAGCCTGAAGCCCAGAGTAGGTAGAAGCCATGGGGGCAACAAAGTGGAGCGTGATATTTCCAGATCCCATCTGTACAGTGGCTAGCTGCACTCGGGGTAAGGTCAAGGTAACGTTGTCATCCTGGCTCTCCAGCTCTCCTCACTGGTTGACTGCAGCACATGGGATGTTTTAATTCAATATACTCCAAAGAAACTTTAAATATATATAAAAATCTCATCAATTGGCTAGGTAAGCTGAGAGCATATTTTAATAGTTGGTGTCAAGTGGGAGCTGTTTTGTGGGCAATTTCTAAGTGTAGGTACTTTGTTGTAGGCATTATAAAGAAGCTTGTCCTGGTGAAAGTTATTTTCAGAAAATATTTTCATCTCCTCTGGTGATCAGCGTCGATGTTCAGGGTTATCCTCTTTTCTATCTACAACATGCCTGGCCTCTGCCTGCCATTTATCCACTGTGTGTCAATTTAACTCTCATTTCAAGAAGAACAAACTCTTTCTCCCTTCCCCTAATATGTCCCCAAAGAGAAGTTAAGTAAATTATTCTTTCTTTAAGATGAGACATCTGGTCTCTGGGATCTACAGCAAAAGCAAAGAAAGCATGAAAAACTTTGGGTGGAAAAACATCCCGGCTTTTATTATCATGTCCCACAGAAATGCCTCCCACAAAGCTGGATGAGAAAAGACAGTAGAGCTGATAAACAGCCCACAGACCAGAGATTTGTTCCCTCCACTTTCCTTTTGCTTTACATTATGCATTGCACCTCCCTAAAAAAAGAGTTTGCTTAGCTGAGGTCAAAAACCAGCTTTCATCTGCTGCTAAGGATCCTTCAGTAATAACTCAGGTAACTTTGTAGCATAACTGTAGTTGATTAGAAATGCTCTGGCCATTTAGGGTTGTTTGCCAGAGAATCTGACTTTTTAAGAAGTACATGTTGCTTTTTTAATGAAAAAATTGTGAACTATGGAATAATACCCATGCAAAAGTTTTACCTTTAAGATGAGCACTCAAGAAATCCAGAAATGCTTCTGGTTTGCACCCCAAACCACACTTTTTGTATCTGGAAACAATGCTGTGCTAATGAACGGGAGCACTAGCAGAGATGCCTTATAGCACCGAGCTTCCTCAGCTGTACAGCATTTTCCAGGATGCCTTCCTGTTGTGTCTTTTCTCGTGGTAGGGCGTTGATGTACCATGGGAGGCACTTGGCTTACAGAAGATAATGGGAATGATGGTCGTCAGCCAAGCCAGAGGTTCTGCACTGCAGAAGTTTCCCTGAGTGCAATGATTTTAGTTTTAGCTGAAATAGTCAAGTTTACAGATTTCTGCCCCAAAGTTTAAATTGTCACTAGACATGTTGAAACCACAGGTAAGTAATTAAGGCATGTTACAAGATGATTTCACTTTCTGCTGGCTTCCTGCAGTGTTTACTCCATAGCTCAGATCTGCAGCAATGGATCCATCATTCCAAGAATAAAGGAGAGAATGTGACTGTCATTTGAACCTCTGCATCATGAGCTGGCTTGGCATTCATCCTGACTCTTAGCATAAATTAGAGCAGCCTGAGGTTTGGTTTAGATTTGTACCAACGATGGCCAGGGACTGACTCCAGGACTTAAACCAGACTCGTACACTCAAGCCAGGTGTGAGGCCACTGAGTGTTACAAAAACTTTTCTCCTATTCTAACAGGAAAATACATCCAGCCCTCCTGGGTGAGAATTATTGTCCCTTAAACCATGTCTGCCTTCAGTTGGGTGCCAAAGTACAGAATGCTGGGTTTGTCTTGGAAATGTTGCATATCTTGGTGTTTACAAGGCTGTGAGTTGGTCTACTGAGCTTGGTTGTGAATGGTGCATAGCTGAAAAATCTCTTCGGGATTCCTTCTGGAAAATCAGGGAGTTAAATCAGATATGAAGTTTAATATAGCAGAGTCAAGTCTGAATAGAGGTCTGGACTCCATGTCCTGGTCCAGAGAAATTAAAATGAGGATGAGGACAGATCTGCATGGATTAGATTGATTGCTGATAGAAAGGCATAACGCAGGAATGCCTTCTTTATCGATTTCAGGAGATAGGAAGATGGATATGCAGCCACGAGATCATTGAGCAAAAATAGGAAAATCTCTGGTGCAGAGATCCTCTGCTGGACTCCGTTGACCAAGATAAGCCTCTGAGGGCCAGAAAGCTTTAGGATCTTACTGGAGCGGCTAGGCAATCTGAGCAGTCAGAGTGCTGGCAGCACACCAGGTGAAACATGATTGTATGTCAGGGTGAGAGACAAGTTATTGCAAGAATCAGAAGCCATGGAAAGGGTTATTTTTGTACCATATTATTATAACGTGCCCTGCAAAAAGCTGTGGTTTTGATCCAGACCTCCATCTCTTTCCAATAGTTAGTAAGCTCAGAGGCTGAGGTAGTCTGTTGGAGAAAGGAAGGATGACCCCACTGAGTTTTTGGGTGGAGTCATGTTGATTTGCGACATGTGCTTATTAATACTTTCCACTTGCACAGTGGTTCCAGATATCCTTTGAAGATTTCTGGCTGTCTGCTAGGCCCTGTAGAGTGACCTTCAAGACACCATTCTTCACTTACACTTGAAAAGTGAGTAATGTTGAGGACAGGGAGTGGCTTCTTCCTCAGGAATGTTTGGGATCCTCTCAGCTGTAACAAACAGCATGTGCTTGCCCTTGGTTAAGGACATGGTACTGAGAAGGATGATGAAGACCATTGTAGAAATTTAGAAGATGGCTGCTGAGTGTTCACCCATTTCTGAGCTACATAATCACTCTGAATTTCAGAACTTCTCAGATAGTCAAGATACCTTACAAAATGTTTATATTGGTGGATCAGAGGTTATTTGGAGCCATTCTCAGCATGGCTATTTGGTGCCTCTCCATTGTCTATAATGCAATTCTTGGTATTGAATAACAGAAATGAGAAAGCCTTGCTTATAACCAAAACATGAAACTGAAATACTTGCCTGTCTGGAGGGATGCCACTCTTTTTTGTCATGCATCCAGGAGAGGACAGAGACAGGCATGAAAGCTCTGCTAGCTATTTTGGCCATGGCTGTCACCATTTGTTGTAAGCTGGTGCCTCTTCTCTGATGGTCGGTGCAGGCCATGGCTTTCATCAGATGGGACCAGGGCTCTCTGAACCCCCTGCACAGAGCAGGCCTGTGGATAACTCCTTCATACTGAGGTTTTCTTTGTGAGTCAAAATTGAAAAGGGACTGTGATTCACTGTTGCTTGAAGTCCTCAGTGACTTTCCACTGATTTCAGTACCTGAAACAAGAGGTAGGGCACACCCTGCTTGAAGAGGTCCTGCAGTGTAGAGACAAGGCAATGTGACCATTCGCTTTCCTCTCCACAACACTTCACTGGAAGCATAATCTTTGCACCCTCTGAGAAACCTCTGGAGCAGCTGCTTGTACATGGTGAGAGTTCCTCTCATGAATGAACTTCACTACCCCATAGGATAACAAAGAATATTGGAGGAAACAGTAGGTGTTTTCCCATGTGGTGTTTTTGGAAAAAATTGGGTTTTTTCTTCCACACTTTCAGTGCAGGTATGAGTCTGGACCAGAGCCAAACTTTGTTTTCTCCCACTTTTTAACCACTCCCTTCCCATGAATTTGGAGCTGCTTAAGCCGTATACAGGAACCTCTTCAGACATCAGTGGCTCATCATATGAGTCCTACTCTGATCACAAATGTTATTTGCAGTTATTCCTGGATTGCTGTAATGGAAAGATTTGGACATGACCAATACAGTGCTCTTCATACAAGAACATGTAATATTTCCACATAGTAGTTGTGTCTTTCCATTTAAATGGGAAAGAAAGAAAGAAGGGGACCAGAATTGTGGCAACAAGGAAATGCCCAAAGCAAAATGTTTCTGGTAGGTATGACTCAGAAGAGTCAAAACACTTCTCCTTAACCACTGGCCAGCTGAGCAAGAAGAGGAAAAGAAGATAAACAGTACAGGACCACAGAACAGCATCTCTGCAAAGTTTCCAGTCCTCATGCCCAGTATCTGAACACTAGTTTCCAAATGTCTTTCCCTCTTTTACAGCTCATTGGCAAGGACAGTGGGTGCTTCAAAAGGATCCTTTCGTATTATATTTTCCAGGAAGGTATATTTTATGGGATTCTTCAGTATTAAAGTAAAATCCAAATAGAACTAAGAATAGTAACAGCTTAGTTTGAGTACAACTCTGGTAATGATATCCTGATTGCCTATAAGTCTTCAGAAGCATCTGTCCTTCATTTTCTCTGCTGAATTACACACACAAACACATGTGTCTATCCATACATTTATACACACCTGAAACCTTTAAGAACCAAGGATTGCAAGCCCAGATTAGATCAACAGTTCACATAGCTCGTTTCTTGTTTAGAAGAAACTGTTGTTCAGTGCTTCAGAGGAATGTGTAGGAAGCCAGTTCTCAAGATATTCTGCTTCAGAAAAATATTTCAGCCTGCAGTAGTTAAAGTGCAGCTTCAACCTGAAATATATAACTTTTCCAAGTGTCTCTGATTGTTTTAGATGACTCTGGATATAGCTGTCATCCATAATTTCTAAGCTGTCAGGCTGATGCTCTTCAATGGCAGGGACTAGCTGTGCACTGCATGGAAAAAATGAGGCAAGGGCTGGTTCCTCAGATCAGTGATTACCTGCTTGAAATGAAAGTCTTGAGTGTCTTTTCTGTTTCAGGTAAGCTGTGAGCAGTTCACTAATCCTGTGTAGGGTATTCTCAGTGCAGAGATGCCTGCATAGGAAGATGAGGCTCATCCTCCTACCTGTAGCTCTATGAGTACTTTGTGGAAAGCTTTCTTTGAGGCCAGAGGAAATAAGCTAGTGCTATGGTGGACTAAAATACTATCTTTTTCCCACCCAACAACAGAGAACAGTATTTTCTCTGAAACCAATGCAGTCAAGTGTTTTTTTTTCATCAGAAAATAATATTTTCTGCTTGGTCTCCGGTACTGGAAATATCAGAAACACTTTTTTTTGCCTTTTTCCCAAGCAAGGCTAGGGTTAGCTTACAACATCTTAGAAATGTGGACACCAAAAATACAAAGTTTTTGAACTCTTCCTTGACACATGATGACTTTCCACTGCACTTTTAGCCTGAGCTTGAACCCTGACTTCAGCCGCTCCACACAGAGAAACCTCCGTGGGGGTGGTTTAAGCCAAAGTGTATTCAGCAGGGGGTATAGATAAGAAAAGGATGCTGTATTTCACTCAGGTTCAAATCACCCACTCACAAGTGCTGATTGTTCTCCTTTTCCTTCCCAAGCTGCTCATTACAAGACAAACACATTCTCCATAACTGCATTACACATTTGAGTGTTCACTTATTTCAGTGCAAAAGGAGTAGAAATATTTATTTCTATTTTCCTTTACAGTGAAGAAAATCAAAACACAAGGATACAAGGTTTAGGGCAGAAAGGCTTTTTATTCAAAGTTCACATCAAATGGTAAATTGTACTGAATGAAACAAAGCTATGCAGCTGTCTGAAACTCAATGTATACATTCAAAATAAAACTGTATGGAACTTAGAAAACATTTTTAAATGGTTTTTGTTGTGGATTTCCTTGATACTTTTTTGTTAGAAATCTTGGAACTTCGTTTTAAGAAAAACAGTTATCTGTAGGGATCTGCTTAGCAGTGATACAAATTGTAAGTGAATTTGGGAAGTTCATAGTCATATATTAATTCCTGCATTGTGCTCACAAGGAAAAGCAAAGTTGAACAAATGCAGTGCCAGTGTAGAATTCATTCTCTTGTTACATCTTGGAGCAGAGACAGATGCCCGGCACAAAACTAGAAATTGAAAGGTACTCCTCTTCTGTAGTGTTTCTGACAGGCACTGCAAACATATAACCAAAGAACAGAAATGCAGACTCTGTTCATTTTAATGACTGTTCATCAGGAAAGAACAGCCTATGTGCATGTCCTGTCCAGATGTAAGATCATGGAAGCAATTAATTAATAGTTACAGCCTGAGATTTTCTAAACTCTCTGATATTAAGCTCCAAAACCTCTGTCAGTCTTCTGCTGACATTGCCCCAGGAAGCTATTTATTTTGTACCTCTTCCTACTACTTAGGATCAAGCGAGTTCCTCTGCCTCAGTTGCAAGCCAAATCTCCATGAATACAAACTGGGCATAGATGAATAGAGGAGGAAGCCTGAAGCACTGACAAAGAAAATCAGGGCAGATGGGTCTGACACCTGACAACATAATTTGCTGACTTTAAGTGAATCAAATTCAGGGTGGGATTTGTTGTCAGCTCACCATAGGCATGGCATTGCAATGCCCAGCTGCACCGTGTCCTAAATTAATCCCAGCTGGGATTGGGGCTGGCAATAAAAAAAAGTGACATAAATAATGATAAAGCTGTAGAAAAAGATAATAGGGGCCAAAGCTTTCTCTGTGAAATATCTATGGTTTTCACCCTGGATGGAAGTCAAAGTGAGAATGAGGACATGTAGGATGATCTGGGTCTGTGTAGCTTTCTTAGGTGACCTTGGGCAGGTCCCTCCATTTCTCATTACCTCAGCTCATCGTCCAAGTTATAGTTTTCTTGATTTGTCCATTTATATTTTATTCTCCTAGAAGCAGGGCATTTTTGCATCTTTATAATTTTTTTCCTCTTTGGGTGTGAATGTGATAGTCACACTCAATAATATTTGCACCAACCTACTCACGAATGTCTAGTCATGTGGTACAGTGCTAATAAAACTTGTAAATGAATGGTAATTTTTGCTAGAAATGTTTATCATGCTCAGAATGTTAAAGAAATCATGGAAAGAAACATCAAAATAAACATTGTAGCTAGTAGAACTTACAAAAATGATATCTCAACTAGCATTTCTTTTTGAAGGAATATTTTTAAGCACCCCATGGAGTGCAACAAGTTTCAAATATTTCAATATCTTTGTGGAATTGCAAAGATTAAAATACACAGTTCTTATTGCTCATAGCCTTGTGGTGATATGAAAGATTTAAATCATGGCAAAAGCAAAATATGCTAGATTAATCCTAAACATCACAGCCCTGCAAATGTTGAAACCATCCTTTGCTGCTGCCTGTAATGTTGTGGTTTTGATCTACCAAGACACGCTTGTTTACAACCTCAGCAATTTATATTTCTCTTTCGCAAGAGCAAGGCATCATATTGTCTCATTCCTGCCTCAGTTATCATCTCATTTGTTGCTCTTAACTTACATTGCTCAAGCTCCAGTCCTGTTTGCTTCAGCAATGAAAGTTGCATAGATGAAGCAATACCAGAAGCAATACAATCAAATTACAGGCCATTTCAGGGGTGGGGGGAGGGAAGAAAAGAAAAAATTTTGAAAAAGGCAATCTGAAGTGAAAGAGAATTGGGAGAAGCTCAGAAACAACTCTGGGACACTGAAAAGTAAGAGAGCAGTCATTATAACATTATAGAGAAAAGGAAAGTTATAAAGAAAGATTTTTTCCTGCAGTTGAAGAAGATTATAGATTACAGAAGTATCTGTGGGAGATAATGGGTATCATCAGATTTGCAGGAATTGATTGCATTTAAGCAAGTTATTGCTAATGGAAGTTACAGGGTTCTTGGGAGACTTTCCCACCATGAGTCTTGAGTATGCTTGGTATGCATTTCTCTGCTGACAGTTCAGGCATTACTAGGTTGGAATCAGCCTAGATTACGTCTCTTTTGGAGTCCTACTATTCCAATACAAGGCTTTAAAAGGAGCTGGCTTTAAACTACTATCTGAAGTATTGGCATGGCCCCACCACTGCAACGCTGAGCTCCAAACAAGGTACATTTACTGGACAAACATGTACTTTAAAAGTGAATCTTATGCAGCTCAAGAATTCCATGGTGAGTTGATGTCTTATGTCAAAATGGTATTTCTCCAAGTGGTTAGAAGTAGGAGCAGGCACATTATAGCCTTTCTGATAGGGTTTTTCCTCCTGTTTTTCCTTTGAAACTGGAAATTCAGACTGACGTACATCTGAGCTCATGGTCTTTGAGATTACATGAATGAATACATAGCACCTACAGACAAAGAGAAATGTTTTAATCAAAGATTTAGCTTGAGGAGAAAGCTGAAAACTTCTAATACAGTAGTCAGAAGTGTGAGCTTGGTACAGCTGCCACTGAAAATGTCTTGAGTTGTCCATGATGGACATCATCTGGAAAGTCATAAGTGTTTGTCCATTGAAATGCATCAAGTAGCCAGGCTGCTAGAAACACCTGAAATCAAGGCAGAGAAAAGACTGGACAATACAGTTGCAAATGTAACCCTGAACACAGAACAACATGACTGTGTTGGCACACACAGTTCTGCTTGATGTGAGCTTGGTGACTAGTCACACCAAAACCTTTCCGTGTATGTTTCTGATAGCCTGCCCTTCAAGTTAGGGTGTGCTGGGTAGTGTAAAAAGATGATAACAGGGGGTGCTTTTTCTAAGCTTCACCCTTATCATATGTAGTAGAGCAGGAAGCAGAGCCTGGCTGCCCAGTATTGTGATAAGCTTTGGAGCAGGTCAGTAAAGAACTGACTCTTCCCAAGCTGCTTATACTCTGACAGTCATTTTTTCCATATCGAAAAGCCAGTACTCTTACAGTTAGCACAGAGATGCATACAGTGCTTTTTCCCTACTGTGCAGTCTCTTCCTTGACATGGAAAGGAATAATAAGGGTAAGTATTAGGTTTTCTTTCTGTGCAGAGTAGAGGGAGAGAGCATACCTCTCACTGTGCATTTGCAGATGGTTTCTGCAGTTAGCAGTAATACCTGGGGTTTGGGGGTTTCTTCCCCACTAGAGATGGCTTATGTGGTGAACAGTACAGTGTGTCTGATTGATAGCACAAAACAGCATGTAACACCATCTCTAGCTTTGGCCGGGGTGTGGGGGGGTGGGGCAATCAGTGAACTGCGGCACTCTGACTTCATCCTAACTCTTACTGTTGGTACAAAACACCAAATTGCTGCACTAAAAAAAAGCCTCTCTTGCAAAAAGGAGACACCAAGTCTCTCAGTTGCATCTGAATTATGAAGTGTTAGAACTCTTTCCCAAAGCAAGCCTTCAAAGTCTTTAGCTGATCAGATAAACATTTCACTAACATTTCTGCTGGGGCTGCAAAATCTTTTCTCTCCAGCATGTCTCAGCCTAGCAGAATGAATAAGGACAGCAGATGATGCTGAAGAGATGTGTCTGCTGCATTTCCTGATTGTGGTAGACAAAACGCACATAGGATTTTCCCCTTTCTTCTCTTGAAATTAACTCTGATCTGACACAATGTTTTCTCTTTCTTTCCCCCTAAATCTGGTATGGCCTCTCGAAAAACAGCTTAAAATCTGAGTAGTCTATAAAAGTAGGATCTTCACAGTTCTCCAGCCTCCATCATCTGCCAGTGATGGTGGCTGTGTACACAGGGCAATCAAAGCTTCCTTTGAGAGGAAATTTAGACTAAAAAAAGAAGAAATAACAACAAAAAAAGTCTGTTATGTTTAGGAAAAAAGGAGGTAAATAAAAATATTATTCTCTTGCAAAATCATTACCACCACATCAAGTGATGGTCCAAGAAAAATAGCCCATTGCCTGTCGTAAAATCATGTTCACAGCTATGTATCTAGAAGAGATCTTGTCCAAAGTTTCTTCAGAAACTGGCACATTGCCATATGAGAGCATCACAGTGTCAGCACAGTGTACCTTCTCATTACAGAAGCATGATATATGATTAATGATGGTCACTGGTTTACAGCATTCATTGACTTATTCTCTGCAGAAAACCTCTTAGATGAGCTGGGTTTGGATCTCACAGGAAAAGAGCCACTGCAAACACGAGCGTTGTTTGTGAGTGAGTTGGGTCTCGAGGGTCCTATCCTTATCCCCAGTACATTTGCAAAGCTGCCTGGGAAACATCAGCAAATTGTGCATGCAGCAGATCTTCTTGTAGACACGTGAAGCCAGCTTTGTAGCTTCCAAGCACTGGTTTCTGCCCCAGGAAAGACCAGGCAATCGCCTGCAACTCAGGAATCTCTTCCAGTTCTCCCTTCTCTTGACAAGTTTCTCACTATTGTAGCACCATGACTCTGAGTCTGGAAAGTGCCTGCTAAAATTACCTCTTGAAGACTACACTCTGGCATGAAGCTGTGCATGCTGGCCATCACATTGATCTGCATGCCAGACTTAAGCCAAACTGAAAGCCCAGACTGCTGTTTTCCAAGCTAAAATCTCAGCTGCCATAGCTTTTGTTTGGCACAAAGAGGAACTGCTGTACATACACGTTGGAGAGAGAGGAAAGGAGGGCTTATATACAGCATGCACCTGAGGTTCAGAGGTTTGGTTCCTATTTCACATTTGGGTAGTATCAACTCTTTTGGAGGACGTTGTTGCAGCTCAGGAGCTAGAAGAAAGGACTGGAGAGACAAGAACTTGTAGCAGAGAGCTGATATCCTGCAGATCAATGCAGCATGGAGCCTCTGAGTGATCGAGCTGTTTGCATTTGGTGCATCAGCAAGGAGAAAGGAATGAGCCAATTAACAAGCATGAAATTAATGAGACAGGTATTTTGCTTTCTCAAGCAACAGCAGGTCTGTATGGCCATTCTTTTGTTTTGTCTCTCCTCTTTCCATACACAGCCAGTCCACACAGCATTTACCATGGATGGACTTAGAGCTGGCCAAAGCATTTGCAAATTCTTTTCCTGCAAAGTGCCAATGCTTTTGCACATCTGCATGTTTTCAACTTCCAACTCTGTTTGCAAAATGTACCCGTCATACACCAGCCTGCGATTTTAGTTGTGTAGTAGATACTGATTGTTCTGGCAAGCAAAGGCTGCTCGCATGAGACAGACTGTGGGGTAAGACCTTGGGACTGTAAGCATCTTGAAACACAGACTTTTCCCTGGGGCTTTCAGTAATGCCCCAGGACTGACATTCATAAACAAAATGATATCTGGGATCGACATCGTTCTCTAGATTAGGGCCCTATGTCTGCAAATATTTGCACAAATGTTTATCCCTAAACACATGGCTGGGCCCATCGAGTTCAAGCTGCTTAACTGGAAACAGCAGGGAGCTGTGCTGGGTTTGGAGGGAGCCTTCCTGTAAACAGCACCAGAGCATAGAAAAGGCAGAGAGAGAGGAGTGATCAATGGATGCATTTCTCAGCCTTGGTGGCTACCATCATGGTGGGAGAGAGAGCTTCCAGTCTGCATCCAAACTGTCATCAGAAAGCCTAAATACTGGGATGGACAGGCTTTGTCCTAGAACATCTTGAATGGACCTGAATAGCTGTATTGCGTAAAATATTTTCTAACCCTCCTGGGAGCAGCTCCTGCCTTGCTATGCAGTGTGTTAAAAAGTGTACTCTTTCCTGAAGGTGTTGCTGGGATCCCACCTTGTTGGCTGATTCAGTCAAGGGTAACCTCATCAATTGTTTGACAGCTTACAAGCCCAGATACACAACTGATTTTCAGCAGTTTAATAAGTTACCACTCATGAGCTGAGGTGCAGATAGTGGCAGGTTTTGCTTGCAGCCTACGCACCTGGAAGGGAAAGGAACTTGGCCAAAATCTCCAGGAATGGGATCATGTTGTTTTGCTGCTTGACAGCAAATTACTGTGGCTCATCAGACAACAGTGGTGATTTGTTTCACTGGCATAGTCCAGCCCCAAGCCTCATCCTGAAGTCTGTAAAGATGTAATGCACAATGGTATACATAAAGGATGTTTGTTTTTAAGATTCATTTTGCTTCTAGATAGGTGAAAGATGATGTTCACTAGAGATTGCTGCAGAAATGTGTGACGTAGCCTGTAGCCAAGTCACCAGGGCCTTCTAATTTCTTTTGGCCAAGATTTTACCCACTGACCTCGCTTCAGCCAGCACATGCTCTTACTTTGCTCACAGGTTCTCATAACAAACAAGAACAATATTAATAATAACTTTTTAAGTAAGTTTAAGTAATTGCTACATGTCTTTTCTGTGTGTGTGTTGTTTAAATTATTTATTTTTCTTAAATATATCAGAATATCTCAGATACCTATTTACTTTCTATAGCACTAAGATAAAAAGGGGATGATGCAAACTTCTCCAAATAACAGGAAAGTAGTTTCTACTGTATTTGGCTAGTCTTCATTTTCAGCAGGCAGTGCAATACGAAGGAGCCAGATAGGTTCAGGAGCACATACTACTTGCAAATAAAACTTCTTGCCTCTAAATCTTGGACAAGAGTGCCTGTTGGAAATGTGCAATTGCAAGAGATGTATTTTGTATTGTGGTTTGGAGTGAGGAGGTAGAAAGGGTGTAATAGCTAAGATCAAATATATACTGCAAAGTAAAAGCCTATTAACTCAGAGAATAGTAAGTAACACTTGTCACTTACTGCCATTCCTTTCTCTGTGGGTCTCAGGGTGTTTTGCAGACAGCAACTAATTAGCCATTGGCCCCTCTGCCTCCAATGCATGATAGGGGTATGAAGACCATGATTTGATGGTAGGGTAAATCCATCTCTCGGGCTCCTAGCACTAAATCAAAACAGAATGGCAGAGTGATGCAAAGCAAGATGATCCAGTATAAAGTCACTTTTCTATCTCAGAAATGTTCTAAAAATTACAGCTGGGTGAATTCTGTGTTAGCAAGTGTTGCGCTACATTTGGAATTGTCGGATTTGTGACACCCAGGCCAAAGCTAGCATAAAAGTATGAATCCAGGCTAAATTCCATCTCATACACTCTGGCTAATTTGTCAAAAATGCAATTGTGTGATGAGGGTTACATCTACAATGCAAGTACATAGATCTGGTTCCAGTTACTGTGGAACTGAGGTCTGCAGGACCCAAACCTAGAGAACAGAAGTGACGACTTGCAGTCCCGGCTCCCTGCAACTGGTCTCCTAAAAGTAGGTTTTGGCCACCCAAGGATAGCTGCTGAGCCTCGTGCTTCGATATTGCTTCTGGGTGGCCTTGGGCTTGGCTTTTTCTGTGTGTTAAAGGTTAGCTGATCTAATTGCACCCACTGGCCCTCCTGCTGTGGACAAAATTTACACTGGCAAAAGATCTCCAACTGAAATATGTGCTCATGTGCATTACTCAATACAGCAGAGCTGCTGAGGCTTAGCAGGTACATGTTAGCTGTCGTGCACTTACTGGCTATGTACGTGCTCGAAACCTGCCCAAATTGCAAAGTGACATGATGTTCATTAACCTATAAAAAAAAATCATGAAATAAACGCATTTTGCCTCAAAACTGGGCCTGGTTAAAGCTATACCTACCTGGCTGTTTGCCTCATCTCTCTGCCAGAGATTGCCTATCCAATGTTAGCAGAAGACAATATGTGCTCATCTTAATTTACGGGATGGTGAGGTTGTGCGGGGATGAGGACATCTTTGGCCAGCGTAGCCCAATTCATAAGGTCACTGAGATCTGATTCAGCAGGGTATGTACATATGTAAGCTAATGCAACAAGCTTGTGCTCATGTCCACCTTGCTGAGCTTTCACTCCAGATATGCCAGCTGTTGCCTGGGCACATGCCTCTTCTTTGTTGATGGGGCATATTTGGAAATGACCCACAAATTGCTTCTGCGAGGACAGGGATACCTAAATCTAGGTGCTATACCTATTTCAACAGCAAAGTAAGAAGTCGGGGGAGTGGAGTGCCATCCTGTACCTCTCTACCATGTGCACATGACTGCTTGTCACATTGTGGCCACCGGTTATACTGCCGTCTTTGCCCGCTCTTACATCTGAGCTCCATGGCAAAGCAGGGATACAAATGGATCTGAAACTTATTTCAGGCTAAATTTCTGAAAGACTGGCACCTTTCTTTTCCCTGCAGCTCCTTGCTGTGAGCTCTCCCTCCCTGCAGTGGACTTTGTTCAAATTCCCTGATACTTTTCTGCTGTTAGACCCAAATTTTTGAGTCTGCTCTGAAAAGCAAAGCTGTGTTCCTAAAGCCTGGAGACTGGCATGTGCGAGATGACAGGAAAAGCAAGGAGAGCTTCATGGGGAAGAGCTTTTACCTGGGCCTTTATTCTTTTCTCTGTCCGACAAGAAAGGATGTAAGAACTTGACCTAAATTTGACTTCTCCGTCAGCAAGCTCAGATGGCATATTGGGAAAGTGAAGTCAAGTGGCGCTGAGTGTGCAGAGGTGGGCAGCACCAGTGCAACTTCGGAAGCAGAGAGAAGGAAATTGGCACATCAAGCTGTTTTCTTCCTTCTTGCCGAGCAAGAGCAATTGGGGGGAATAGGTTGTTGCAACATAGGAAAGAGGAAGCAGATGCACTCTGCTCTGCCACTGCCAGCTGGCGCTGCAATCAGCCACAGCTTGGAAAGGGTGTGTGGTGGGAACCACATGATGCCCAAGCATCACAGCAGGGCAGCTGAGGTCACCAGGGTGGATTTCAGAGTGAGAGCTGGCTTGTGTTGAAATGCTATGTGGTATTGCTGTGAGAATATGAAATAAAGCCATAGTTGGAGCATTTGTTGGTCTGTTGCTAAGCAAACATTTCAAAAACAATCATATTTTGCAAACTGATTCCTTCTTGTCTTTTTGTCTTTTTTTTTTTTCCTGAGGCCCTGAATAAATTGTCCAGGGCAGACCATGATTTTTATCATCATATCTGTTCTTTGCTTTTGCTGTGACAGAGCACTTATCAACTTCTTGAATCACCCATGAGTTAATTTTCAAAATATTCATCCAAGTATTTGGCACATTGCAATTCAATACGTGATTGTGTCGGTTCCCTGAGGCACAGGAATTGTTTCTTCTCCATGAGAACAGGCTCGAGGAAATCAGTTTTCACAGTTGTATTGCTGGTATGAATTTTCCTCTGTGAGGGGATCGGAAACCTTTATTTCTTACACATTATTAAAGAAAGTGCAATCTGTTTCTCACAGTAAAAGAATAAATAAAACATCAAGTGCTTTGAATTAAACATACTGGATCAAAGCTATTTACTTTATAAGATTACTTTGTAAGTGAATTTAAGCTACCTGTCAAATATCAGGATTACAGCCATGAAATGGTCCTTTTTTCTTTCATGAGTGGCAGAAATAAACCTGGATTCAGCCTTTCCCATGTGTTTCTCCTTGTGCCATGACGTCCCACTGCCCACACCGATTTGTTATTTGCCAAAAACGCTTTTGCAGATGATCTCTCTGATGTCCTCCTAGGCCAGCTCCAGGGCAACCTGCTTTCCTCACTGCGATCACAGGGCCACGGCAATGGTATCACTGTACCAGGAGAATTTATGCATGGACATTTGTTGACACATGCATGTCAGTGTTGGGAGGGCAGCCCCAAGCATTGACTATGCTTTGCCAGCAGGAGAAGAAATGGTTGTGCCTTGCTCAAGAGACCCAGCTCCTTGCTTTTGCTCTGCTGGTCTGTCGTTAAGGCCTGCATTCACTGCATTTAATTTTAGATATCTACCTGGCACATCTCTCAGTTGCCCCAAACTCCTTCTCTGGGATTATCACCATGAAACAATCTCTGGAGCTGTAAACCCTGCATGCTGACACACAGATGATGACATACTGTGCTGCATCCAGAAGCCTCACAGCATGTCACCAGCCCCGAGCCTCTCTGTCCAGTTTGACTGTCCCAGGAAAGCTCCAAAGCACCTAAGCCTAGTTTCCTATGAGCCAGATGTGAGGTCATCCCTGGCAAAACCACCAGAGCAGAGGTATCCTGCCTTTCTCAAAGCCACAGGCTCCCAGCCCTGCTCCAGGCTGGCTGGCCCAGGAAAGCTGCTGCTTCAATCTCCCCTCTCCCAATTGCATCTCATCCTGAGCAGCAGGCTGGGCCATCCACTCCACGGGCAGACAGCTGAAGGTAGGAGATCCATGTTAACCCAGGTCCTGAGCCAGTGGGCTCAACATCGGCAAGGGACACAGGTGGCTGGTTTTCAAGGCAAAGTATGCACATAACTTCCTGGGCTCCCCGATGTAGCACTGATTGTCATTGCTGGAGCAGCCTTGAGGACAGCCATGCTGGTTAGCCACAAAAATTAGCAGCCAGTTTCTCGTGTTGACTGCTGCTGTGGGTTTCATTTGATTCGTATCAGCAGAGTATTTCAGCTCAGATTTATATCTGTCATTCATTATTCCTACTCAGTGTCTAGTATATTGTGTTCCCTCATGTCATCCCAAGATGACAGTCCTCTCATCCCCAAAGAGTAGATGAAATACATTGAAAGCACACAACTTTGCTCTACTTACAGAGCACAGATTACTTCCTCTGTCCAAACGCTTGCTCCTAGCACGATGGTTTTCCCACAACACTTTGGATGTGTTTTGTTTCCTCAATAGCCACAGAGGAATCCACATTGTCACACATGAAAAAGTGGTCTTGAACGAATTAGTCTTTGTATCTCAGCTGGAAAATTGTAATTTGAACCATTCCAGTGAAGCAGTGAAATAATACGCGCAAAGTGCCTGAGAGGAGCCCAGCTTGGAGGCTTCTAGTGGAAAAAGAAAGTTAGGATGACAAAAAAACCCTGGCATGAAAGAGAATGTCATGAGATCAGCCCATAGAATATGCTGAGGAAGACAGAAAGTGACAGAATAAATCTAAGTAATTTGGGTAGCAGTTTGCTTTTATTAAGTTCTGGCTCATCAGATGTATCAAATTAGGCAAGTGCGCAAGTGCCATGTTTATGATACTAGACTCCTAACGAGCATCCTCTGTCTTAGGAGCTCTGTTTAAACAAACAGATGCAGACAGGGGGATGGCTGGGAGGTAATGAGGTGGTGAGAGGAATGTATGTTGAATTCAGCACTTCTCTGGCTAACTATCAAGCCATTAGTCCCACAAGAAATTCTCAAACATCATGCGTGAAAGATAGGCTGCCTTACACCGTGTTGTCTAAGTGGCCTCAACCATGTGGTGTCTGCTGCCAAGCAAGCTGAGACTAAAGCCCAGCTCCCGCTTCTGTGGAGAGTCTTGGAGAAATCCAGGATTCCTGGGGGTGCAGGATTTGCCAGTGATGTCTTTGCCTTCTTCCATGCAGACTTGGTTCCCACGTTAAACTTTTCATAGAATCATAGAATCATAGAATGGTAGGGGTTGGAAGGGACCTCTAGAGATCATCTAGTCCAACCCCCCTGCTAAAGCAGGTTAGCCTAGAGCAGGTTGCACAAGAATGCATCGAGGCGGGTTTTGAATATCTCCAGAGAAGGAGACAAATCTCCAGAGAAGGAGGCAAGTCTAATGTCTGGGCTAATTTGTTCAAGTCTAATTGGGCTGCTGGACTGAAGGGGAGTGTTCTGACATTTAGTATTAATAACCCAAATGGCATTTTCATCAGTTCCTCCTCCTTGCATGCTCTGACTGTAACTGACAGCCATGAGCAAAACTCAAAATCACCCCAGGAAAGAAAAATACAAAAAAGTCAGGAGTAGATCTCATACGCAGAGATAAATCTCCTTAAACTCAGCTTCTCCCCATATCCTCCAAGGAGTAAATTCACAGATGCAATCTTAAAATCCAGGTAATAGTTAAACAGGCATACATCCTGCCTAGAGATTAGTTTTGCATACCAGAGAGCTGATACACATCTTCAGTACCTAGATGGCTGTCTCTGCACTGTGGTTGTTGCCATTTTGCAGAAACATTAGTTGACCTGTCCCACATCCTAGGTGTCTTACTAGGTTTATGAAAGTCTGAGATTCTGAATGTTTTTCTCAACAAATACCTAGTACCTAGTGGGGGCTTATAGGTGTTTTTGGAGTAGTGCTATCACAGATCTTGAAGGGTAACTCTATCTTCTCTTCAGAGTTTTCTAAATTTAACTATTTCAATGTGTCTTTCCCTTAATCATTCCTATTATTCTTGCCTGAGTTTTCTTGTTTTTTCCATTTAGTGTTGGAATCAGCAGTAATTTCCACATAGTCTCACTCGTGATCCCTTTGCCAGAGATGCGCTGTCTGTAATGCATGCAGCAGTTACATACAGCTTGATAATAGCCATCTTACCTTACTGTTTTATTAATCTGTGTCTCAGATGATAACCTCCACCCAAATCCCTGGTTTTAAATTGTATTTCTTCCATTGAATATCTGCATTTTGGATCACTCTTCCACTCTGGCATTCACTATCCTAAACTGAGTGTTGTTTCGCAGTTTTCTCCTCATATTTCTAAGTGCTCAGTGCAACATGGATGTTGGCTACATGTTTCAAAGTCATTTCAGATGTGAATGTACTTGTTCCTTTTATTCTCAAGGAATTAATGAAGTTGTTAAATAAAACCAGACACCAACTTTAATCTTTTTACCACTCCCCTCAGTATCTCTGCTTTTCAGTATGGAGCAGCTACTATTTCTTCTTGTTCTATGGTTCTTCCATCAGTTTGTTATCTGGATGAAGGGTTACACATCTTCTCCCCCCTAAATGTCTCTTGAGACATCTTACTAAGTTTTATTCCTTTCAGTGCAACATCACGTTCCATTCATTGGGGACTATTTCTCCATGTCTAAACCAGGGTTGTGGTTTATTTGGTATGATGAGTTCTCTTCCTGTGTACATGTGAATATACAAAGGAGACTAAAAATGAACATATAAGCTTAGCACTCCTTGTTTCTTGCTCATAGTACTGTTTATCTCCTGAACTGTAATTTGCCCTCAAAGATACAGCTAATGCAGGTTCCTCCTTCCTACATAATCTTCTCTTTATGGAGACAGCAGAAGACATAGGCTGACCTGTTGGGTCATGTTGCTTGTCTAAGGGGAAGAGGGCAGGTTGATCTTGGCAATATTTTCCAAGACTTTGCTCAGACCGCCTTGCAATGACTCAAGCTCAGGCTGTTCCCTTTGAGAATCAATGCTACCATTTAGCAGATTTCACAGGCAGTATTCATTTCCAGCCCCTGGCTACTTCTTTGCTCATTTCATCCCCTTCATCCAGGTTCCACATTCCATTTCCTCACCTTTCCATTTGCCTGATGCCTCCAGCATCTCTGGGACAAGCTGTCTCTGGTTGCCAGCTTCACATCTTCTCATAAAATGCCCACATTTAAAAAACTATTGTGCACCCAGCAGCTTCCCTAAGGATCAATGAGGCCTGTGCGTCCTTAGCACATGTGAATTGTGGTTGATTCTAGATACTTAAGCATGGACTTTAAGCCCTAACCTCTGGTTCTGAAAGTTTAGCTCTAATGTAGGACTGCAAAAGGATTCACTAAAGCAGTGGTCAGTATGCATACATCATCTGTTTATTGTTTATATATTGTACCAAGCTCAACCCAAAGGAGGCCTCCTCCTTTTATCTCCGCTTTCTCTGACAGATTTGAATACACAACTGTTTCCACTGCATGTACATTTCTTCTGCAGGCAGCAAAGTCAGGACAACTTTTGAGAAGACTGGCACTTTGGAGGTGGCATCTCTGCTCTTGACTCAGTAACTGAAGTGGTGGACGACACTACTGAGGTTGTTTTGCTTCCCCTATTAGACATTTCTGAGATGTGCTAAAAACAAGGGCTGTAGTATCTGTGGTCTGTGGCCATGCCAATATACATCCGCATCATATCATACAGTGACTTCTTTATAATGCAAATGGACACCACCTAATTCTCACGATGTTTAAAAATGCAGCATAATTCTGTTTGAATGAAAGTTCTTAAGGGTGAAAATCATATTCCCATGAAAGCGAATGGGAATTTTTCCTCTGGCTTTTATGGAATTCAGATCTGGCAAACCATGAATGCAGATCTGTCACATTGCTTTTGCTTTCTTCATTAGGTTACTGTGATTTTTTCCTGGGAATCAGATTAGTGAATTCTCATTTGACCAAATACCTCTCTGAGGTACCTCAGCAAGACTGGAACATTTCCTGTGGCTATCGTATCCACTTCAATATCCTTCAAAGCAAATGTTACAGCCCTTAACCATTGAAACAGCTTTTCTTTCATAGCAAGAAAACAGCAAACCAGCCTGGATAAGATGGGAGGGACACCATAACTATTGCAGAGGGTCTGAGACATTTACTGTAAATTCAACAGGAAATTTTCCAGCTTCCCACTGGGAGAGATTTCTTGGGAAAAGAAAACTCTCTAGAGTTTGTAAGAACTTCTTAAGCGATACTGGGATTTTTAACATTCCATATTACACAACAGGAAGCAGAATCTTAATAGAAATGCTGCATACTGTTGCATTTAATAAGAAACAGAATCTATGCAGCGGTGGAGGAATATTTAAAATATTCTTTCCCTTCCTTTTCTTTTTTATTTTTTTTAAATTAAAACTGATTTTAGATAGTTTTTAATTTACTGAACTCTTTATGCTGCTGGATTCAAGGAAGAGCTGTGCAGAGTGAGCCATGACAGTCACAAGGACAACCTGTTATACTCTACAGGCTCACTGGATCCTCACTCCAGTTCTCTCAATGTTGCAGGGCTGGGCTGGGAAGCCCAGGAGAATAGGCTGTCATGAGTGCCATCAGGCTTCAGCTTTGTGTTTGTGGATGTTCCTGTATAGATAGGACTTGGAGCTGAATCTAGATCCAGGCATTTTTCCATGTCAGCGGGACCTCTTACACTTCAGTTTGAAGCTGAGTTTCCTGTTGAGCCCCTCTCAGAATGGGGGCAAACTTCAGTCTTCAAGTTGGTAGCGTCTGGTTTTGTTTGTCTAGAATATGAGTGTAGGATGCAGAAGCCTGACTGGGAATTGCAAGCACATGTAAAGGGAATGAGATGCTGGTTAAATCTACAAGCCAGACTTCTGACTCCTCATTTATGCTGAGTACCAGAAAAGGCACGCGGAAAGGTAGGGCCATTCCTGAAGAAGGGGTTTCCATACCCTCGCTGAAAATGCCACACACCTTCCTTTCCCTTTTACATGAGTGAAAAACCACAGTCAGTACAACATACAGAGGAAACTATAGTTAACAACTCCTTAGTAACTCCTTCATAGAGAATTTACTCACTAGGATCCTAATTCACTGAGACATCACTTAGGCCTGTGCTGTGACAGAGGGGTTACACAGTTGTCTGAAGTTGAGCACATGGTCAGGGTGTTTTGCTGAACAGTGATTCCTGGCCATATAGCAAGCAACTGACAGTGAGGAAGGATTCCCCCTGCCCCTCACCCTGGAGAACTGTACTCTGGCATCAAGAAATACCCAGAACGTTCAGTAGTCATAACTGTTTTTCCTGACTTTCAGCTGAGAGAAATTCCTTCCAACTAATGTTGCTTTTTTCTACAAACCGCAGGGTACATGATCTTGAATCAAACCCAGTGCTTTAGCTTTAAGGTAATTTGCAGCTGTTTCTTGGGTCTGAGCAAAGAATGGCACTTGAACTTCTCCTTCCCCACAGGCAAGTGGCTGGTGAGTAACACTTGTGAGTAAGCCTCCTTGGATGTCTGTGCAAATGAACCTTTCCCCCACCCAGTCTGAAACACATACAAAGTGATCCAAAGAAAGTAGAGGTTTTCTGTGAAAGCTTGCAGGCAGAAGGACTCAAGCAAGCCTTTGCAGTGGAGCTACATCCAACTGCAGGGAAGTTCTGACTGGAATCCAGATTCTTTGCCTCACCCTTGTTTCATTTCCAAACTTAAATGTGGGATAATGTTTACAGTAAACAGAGCTCACCTCCATATCTGGGAAGGAATTTCACTTCCGCACACTGCTACGCTTTCAATAGCTGCATTTTATGGCAAGTCTTTAATTTATAAGTGGTTTGAAAGGGGCTTGTGTTTTAATAAATGAGTAATCAATGGGTAGCACCCAGCAGCTTGCTGTCAGTTGTGTATAATTTTCCTCTCTGTATCACGCTCAAGGAGCTCTATTGACCATTTATGAACTCTGTGCATCACTTGGAAGTCAGACTGCACTATGAAGTGTATTCAGTTGCTGCAGAGACTGATGAAAAAGCAAATATAAGAGGCCAAGTATTAAAGGAAATCTCATGCCTGGGAGTTGCACTAGATCCTGGGTGCTTTAGGATCACACTGTCAGACCGCAGAGAGAAAAGGGCTCCTGTGCTTTTTCAGCCTGTTCCAAAAGGAGTAGGACAGACAGAAATTTTGCGCTGGAAGTTTATGTGCATGATATCCCATAGTCTGGTACTTTTGGCTTGTGTTTGCAGTCATTGCCAGGCAGAGCTGTTGTAAATAATAACTAAACTGAGACTGAGATCTGATTGCAAACTACTGAGGAAAGATTTTTTTCCTCTGTGCCAGAGAGTTGTATGCTGAGTTCAGATTCAGACAAACCCTTACCAGACTCCCCTGGAGCAAGCTTGGAGGACAAAGATGTAGTGGAGGGAAGACTCTTTCCAGCTAAACACATGTTAAAAAAAATGATTTTATGGTGAGGACCAGCTCCGGCTGACACACTGGCTGCTGGGGATGGGACCGTATAGCTCCCTCTGAGATATTTTCCCTGTAAAGTGGAAGCTGCCTCCTAGCCCAGAGTTGCAGGAGTCCTGTCTTCACCTGCTCCACCCTGCACCTGAGCTTTGGAGCAGTGGCAAGTAGAGCTGGGCAAGGGCTTTTGCAGGCTGATGAGAGGGGGATATCAGCCCCAGCTGCAGCTGGGAGGGATGGGAAGGATTGGGTAACTCTCCTATCATGTGCTTTTTGCTGCTCTGTAATGGGGCATGGCAGGGAAAGCCAATGACAGGTCAGGCCTTTTACCTCACTCCAGCTTGCTTTCTTTCCCGCAGGCCATGTGTAACCTCAGTTTCAGCATTTGTGTACCCTTAGGACCCAGGAGATGCAGATTTCCTTTCCAGTCCTGGCCCACAGTGTGATTGTAAGAAGTCATTTCACTGCTGCCTGCCTTAGTTTCCCCCACACAGTGAATTTTTCAGGATTAGTTAGCTCATGCCTCTCTCTCACTCCTCTCTAAGAGATGCTGAGCATGAGGTCTATCCAGGGACTAAGTTACTTGTAAAAGAGATGAAAGAAATGTCCCAGTTACAAAGTTAGATTCCCGGTCAGTGCCTTCTGACCTTTCCCATTTCTGGGACTGCAGTTCATTCTTGTTGGCAATTTTGAGCAAGTCTGAACAATTTTGGCAGGTTTGGTGTCAGGAGCTTCTGATCGGGAGCTGTCTGCAAGAAAGGAGGATCTATGTATATTTTTGCCTTCACATGACTGAAAGCTGCTGTAAGTCCCAGAAAGCCTTTTCCAACATTAATAACATTTTGTGGCTTCTATCCTGAGGCATATTTAAAAAGACATGGTTTTCATAAGGTGGATAATACGGTGAAAATTGTCTTCTATTACAAGAATTCTATTTCTTCTATTACTTCTTCTCAAGTCTAGCCCTCCTGCAAGTTAGTACCAGAACTGTCCCCACTGCTCCTGAGCATTAAATTCAACTCCTTAGACTTGTTAAAAACCTGCTTCTTCCTGCACAGCCCCGTGGGTCCTTGCTCACAGCTGCCATCCCTCCACCCTGGACAAGGGCCATGATCAGCCCTTGGGGACACGTGGGAGAAGCAGGAGTATGTAGGAACCGTGTATGTTCTCACATGTTAGTACTCATGGAAGTACCCACTTCAGCACAGGCTGATCTGTTTTTCTTGCATACCGAGAAGGACATATGATCTGGGCTCAGCCATCACAGGATCAGCAGGGCACATTGGTTCCATGTTCCTGGATTCCTGGATTCCACTCCGAATGCTCATTCCCCAGCTTAGCTCCTGCAAACTGGAGTTGCCGGCCACAAGAAGGCTGCCTGTAGGCAGTGGACATTGCCTATGACGCATTATCTTTGCCTTCTCCCTTTTGAGCTCTGTTTTTGGCAGCTCTCTGCAGCAGCCAGTCACTGCAGCCTACATGTGCAAAAAGCAGCTGGTCAGAAATGTTTGGTCAAAGCTTTTTTCTCTTCTCCCCCATGAAAAATGACATTTAAAGAACCTACTTTCCATGGAGAAATTTACTTTTGCATGGACATTCCTGGAGGAGGAGGGGATGCTCAAAACACTGAATTGCCTGTGGAGTATGCGAACATCTGATGATGCTTAAATGGAGGAAAATAACCCGAAACACATCCATTTTCACTGGACTTGACTGCTTGAGTGTGTTTTCTCACGGCAATAATGTATGATTAACCTTAAGTGGTTTCCATGACTGCTAAGTCCTTTTCTAAGGGCCTGCTCTGCAGTGGCTTCTCAGGGTGTGAATTCCCAGCTTTGTCATTGCTGCCCCTTCCCAAGCCTTAAATCCCTCTTGGAGAAGAGTGTCCAAGGGGATTGTCTGCATCAGGCTGGATTTATAGGAAGCAGGCAAGAAAGGAGAGGGAATATTTTTGCATTCTTTTGAAACATATGTTGGAAAATTTCCCTAGGAAAGAAATGCGCTTACGCAGCTTTAGTTACTGTACATGTGCTTTGGATTGTGTGAAACCCTATCTGCTTTTTCTCAGCAGAGTCTTGATCCCCACACAAGAGAGGCAGACAGACAGGCAGATTGGCAGGTCCAGCAACGGTGTCTTGCTGCAGAGCCCGTTCAAGATCCCGCAGGCAGGCACTGAGAAATGCCCCCACCACCTGTATTTGTCAGTCCAGGTGGGATGAAGTGGAGGAGATATTCCTCCCTGGGCTCCGGCCCAAAGAATGCGCGAAAGCAAAATACTCAGGGCATAAAGTCTTTGCTGGAAAAGATGGCTGTGGCTTTGAAATGCCTCAGACTTTTTAGCAGGACGTGAGTCTTAAGGGTTAGAGGGTCTGTTCCCCTATTCCATGGCTTGATGCTGTTGGTGCAGCCAGATACTCCCTGCCTGCAGGAGAACATGCTTGGGATGGCAAACCCAGGACAAAATCCTTAACAGCTTATACATACAGGAGTGCAGCAAAGGACAGATCAAACACTCAGAGCTCAATATGATTAGTCTCACGTCTTCTGCACTGCTCTGTCCTACATGTCAAAGGTCTCATTGCCTGTCCAGAAGTTTTGGGGGCTAAACGCTCAGACAGCTTTCCTGGAGATGAGGAGACTCCCTCCACTTTTGTGCATGTGTGTCTTGACAAAGAGTCTGGGGAAACAAATGATTGTGGGCATGTGTGTTTGTGTGTGCACAGCCGCACTACCGCTGTTGATGCCGGCAAAAATGACACCTTTTGGTTGCTCCTGGCAGGATCCAAGGACAAAGGCACCTGTGAGAGGACAGAAAAGCCTCGTGTTATAATGGAAATGCAGCGCTGGAGAGAGCAAGGGGCAGGTTCCGGGAGATGACTGGGCTGGCACTATGGTTTCTCCACTGCTGCTGCCCACAGGAATGTGTGTCCCTACAGGGGCTAGGCATATACCTGAGGAGGAAGAAACAGCTCCCTGGGGGGTAAGGCAGGGGAAGCATTGGGCACATGAATACTACAAAACTAAATCTGTTAATATTTACAGCCCAGCAGTGCTGATAGCAGCCACTGCTTTTCAGGCTGGACTCTCACCCTAAAAAGGTATCTCAGGCAGCCCTGGACTCATCTTGGCTAAAAGCTAGGCAGGGTGTGGTAGAGCAGCAACTTGGGAGCAGCTTCCAGTCTCCTGAATCAGCATTTTTAAGGCTAGACATGCTGTGTTACCCGCCTTCCTTCCCCCAAGGCATGTGTGTATATATACAGATATAAAATACACATATAGCTATGTGTTAGTACACGCACTGCCGCCTCTGTGAAATGTCAGCCAAAAAATAATTCAAAGATTGCTTGGCCTGATTCAAATGCTGTTAAGCTTCAGAAATTACACCCCCCTTCAGGAACGGGTAAGAGCTAACACAAAGCTGCAATAAACTAAAATTTCCCAGCTGTTGTGTCTGGCCTTTGGAAAACAGGAATTCCTTGGTACAGAGCCTGAAACCTTACTCTTTCCATTCAGCATTGCCTGAGGGTGCTAGCATTAAAAGGATGTATGAGAAAGGATTTATTGTCAGCAATGCGCTTGTAGCAACATCTTTAATATTTTTTTAAAGACCTGAGTGTAGATGGATGTTAGGAGGATGGGGAGTAACCATTGCTAGGTCTGTTTTTCTTCCCAAGACTGTCTGCATGGAGAGCCACTTGCAAGAAACACATTATGCTCCAGAGTCCAATGGCCCTACAATACCAGCAGAGATGGCTCACAGGCCTTCATGGTTTGGTCAAGTTGGCTGCAATCAGGGCTAAGGAGACATGAAGCAGAACAGGATCATCTCAGGAGAGCACCATGGGATAACAAGGTATGATGTTCTTCTTGGCCTGTTTTACCTGTTTTCTCTGGGGGCATCAGTTCTCAAAGGCTGGTGGAACAAACACCACAGGTGAATGCAGGAATAGTCTGTGATTCCCTTAGCTGCTGTCAGAGTATGTGTAGATTATTCCTAGAAATTCAGAGACTGGAATGGGAAGCAGATTTGACCAAGACCTGGATCAAGAGTGGAAGCTGTTCTCTTTTAACCTAAACATTGTGCTCACTCTGACAAAAGCAAATCTTTGGGAGCTCAGAGCTTTCCTCCTTTCAGTCTCCCTCCAGGCCATCCACATCTTCCCTCCATCTGACAATACAAAAATGCAGCTATTTCAGTGCAGACTCCTATTGTCCACAGAGTGTTTTGATGGTAGAAACCAAACTTTGTACTTCGAGTGCTTAATTGTGTACCAACGCAAACTCTGTTTTATGGCAGTATATATAGCCATGTTCTACTTTTTATTAATGCTGTGTGCATAATCATGCCACCAAAGTCAGATCCTTTCAGTCAGAACTCCACAGATTAGGCTGAATATTGGGATCTGGGCACTGTGATAATATTTTGAATAATCAGAATCTCAAACAGTTGGACACTGACATTTCTTCTACGAAGTGTTACTTTTAAAGGTTTCTTTCAGTATATAGATGCATGAAACAAAATTGGTGCGAAACACTTAGACTTGCTGAGCATTTTAAGATGAGAAAAATATAAAAAATGGCCTAGATGGAAATCTGAAGAAGACAAGTCATAATTCGTCTCATGGCTTTAACAACGAGTTTGATTTTTTGGGAATAAATGCTGCAAATGCAAAATCCTGGAAGAGAGAGCTGAAAAGGGCCCGGTGCTTATTTTAGCTCTAAGAAACATGGTTTTTTGACACGAAGGGCATCTGCAGATCCTGTTGATTTCAGAAGGAGAACACTACCTCCAGGATTTGAACAACATACGGTGGAAGCAGTTAAACACGAACCATTCATCACATAAGTCAGCACTAAGAAAATGATCTCATATTTATTTATGTCCCTAGCCAAATTTGTACTCATTTCCTCTGTGAAAGGTAATACATTGCCTCAGCTAGAGTCTTCAGCATCAAGGTTTTAAGCAACATGATGCCCACAATCCCTGTGGCATTGCCTGTAATCTAAAGAGGTCATGATTTCCACAGCTGAGTGGATGGGAAGGGCCACCATGATGGCTCCTACCCATTGTCTTTTCAGTTGCACATTTTCCCAAGGGGTGGTGGAGGCTCAGGACCACTAGTCTATGCCTTCTTACATGTCGCAGGAGTAATATTTTGGAACTTGTTCTTCAGTATCTCTGTGACCATGTTTCTCTGTGCCATGTTCCTCAAATTATCAAGCCTTGCAACTATCACAGTGGCCAGCCTGCATTTCCCTTCAGCTTTCTTCTTGCAGGAAGGAAGCTGAAGACCTGGGGTCATCCTTACATCAGTGAAGTTAATCTGTAAGTGGAATATAAAGAGCTAATCCAATTACCAGTAAAAATGTAATCAATTGACACAAGCTATTAGCAAGTTCATTTGATGACTAGACTGCCTTTAACCAAGGTTTAAAATCATCTGCATCGTTTACCATCGTTTTGTTTCTCACTATTAGTAATTTGTACCTATAGCATGTGGACCGTATCCAATACTCATTTCTTGTTTAGCCATCCGGGAATTAATCATGGAGCCTGGAAGAAAGATTCACTAGTATATCTAATTCCAAGTAGGTTTTTTTTCAGATTTTTGAGTTGATCAGCATTTCCAGTAAGTGGTAGGGCTGTGTAAGTGGAGACACAGTTGGTAATATTGTAATTATAGTTATATTCCATGAAGTTTTATTTAAATTGACTTTTTTTCTTCTCCAGTCTAAGTCATGTTGCTATGTTATTTTTATTATGCAGTCCTGTGGCTTCTAAACTAAGGGCCACAGAATCCTGCCGGCTGACTGTCCCAGAGCTGGTCCATGGGTTGCGCCAAGCTGAAGATTTAAAGAGGCCCCCTGCTAGCTGACATGAAGCTTTACATCCCACTGCCACAGGGCTTGGCATGCTAGATGTGTACTCCGATATGTGGTGGGCTCTGTTGTTGCTTGGTAGTTCCACACACACAAAGATTAAAACATACTTGGGAACCGCTTGCCCACTGCATTCTTGCTCTCAAAGGGATATGGCTTTGTCAGTATTTTATGTAGAAGTATCCGTAAGACATGGCCCTGGAGAAGGAAGTATTTAATTGTTTCAGAAAGAGCTAAAACCTGCTCCCATAGCAATCAACAGAGGTTTTGCCATTGTTTTATGAAGCTGGAAGAGATTCAGAGCATCCTGTGATGGCTGCTTTGGGTTATGGGCGTTATGATTATGGTTTCTGTTGCTGTTCTTTGAGGCGCAGCTTGCTCCAGATGCATAGAATTTGAAAAGCTGTGGGTTTGGTGTATGGAATAGAGCCAGGCGTGGAAAATGGAGGTGGATGCGATGTGGTCTCCAGGTGCGGTTTCAGACCATGGAGTGGAGGGGATTCCCCCACTGTGGATCTAATCTGAAATCCTGGAAAGATCTTCTCTCTATAAAATAGCTTGTACTTACTACAGAAAGAATTCTTCATGGTGGTACCAATGACTGCTATGTTGGTGTCAACCCAACTGAGAGCCCCGAGACAGGTATTCTTCCCTCTAGAGCTGCTAGTGTGGCAGAAGGGCATTTTGGGGGGAGGACATGGTAGCAACAGTTATTTCTTATAAGCAAGGAGTTGTCACCGAGTGCTTTTAGAAGCAGAGTCTGTCTATGAATATTTCCGGAAAGCTATGGCACCAATATGTACAGTCACTTTGTACACCTTTTAGAGAGATGTCCATACATATATTTCACTAGAAATACTCAGGGTACACTTTTCAACAGTATGAGAGTCCAAAGGAAGTTTTCATAAACCACCTGGGCTGCAACTGGCTGATTTGGAAAGCTGGCACTATGGAATTTGTAAGACTATTCCCACTCCCTATTCAAGTTAGACTTGTTTGTGTGTAAAGTGAATATTTATGTGCAAAAAAAGATGTACTCACAATTTAAGGACTCCAGGGGAGCATTTGTTTCCATTAAACAATTCATGAAACAGAGGTTAGCAATGAAAAACAGGAATTCTCCCCAAATTGTCAGCTCGATTAAAACCTGCTTTTTTTCTGGTGCACTAGGACAAGGAGGTTGCCAGCCCCATGACAGAGGAGAGGTGTGAGGTGAGGCAATATCAGTGGCATGTGCACCTCCAACCAGGCAGAAAAGAAACCGCAGTACATTTTGAAACCTAACACAGGGCTGGTTCTCTCTGCTAGCCCGCACAGCGCTAGAGCTGATTTGAGGGTGGAGGTGCTGGGCCATGAGATGGGGCACTGGGCTAGGGGAAAGGAGTTCAAGAGTGTTGTAAAGGCATGTGGCTTCTGGCCTCTGGAAGGTTTATGTATGTTGGCATCAAAGCTTTTGTCCAACCCTGTCAAATAGGTGAGCATCTCACTGTCTTTAACATAATCACCTTCCTCAAACCCTATATTTCAGTGTGGGAAGAGCAGTAGAAGGTATTTGGACATGTAGGGAACTTGCTGTAAGGACTAGACAGGGCTCTTCCAAGTTCCAGGCTCCAACTCAAATCACCAGACAACTCCTGCCCTCTTCCTCTGCAGCCTCTGATCCAGAAAAAGCTGTAGCCATAATCTGGTGCTAAACCTCTTCAGATCAAATAGCTTTGCTCTTAAAAAAAAAAATCCTATAGAATTATTTGGCTCTCAGCTGACAGCAGGAGGAAGATCTGGGCAGTGTATTACAGTCAGGGCACTGCACCAGGAAATTAAGCTGTACTATGTGTGCTCTGGCAATGGAGCACACAAGGAAGTAATGTTTATGGCATTCACACCACCATTCTGTCTCTTAATTCTTAATCCTTTGCCCATCGCAGTATGGTTGGGGAGTTTTCTTAGGGAAAGCAAGGAAAATTTCTAGGCCTACTGCTGAGAAAAAAAAATCTGGCTGTAAAGTTTTCCTCCTTTTTTAAACTGCCAGACAAGCTAACCGCTCTGCCCTGCGTGCCTCTGTTCACGTCTGGAGTGAGCATGTCAGGTGGGGCATAAGCCAGATGTATCAAAGGTAGGTTTATCACCAAAATAGCTCAATCCCCTGACACGCACTGTCCTCTTCTGATGACAGTACTGCATGCATGTGGCCAAGACCACCAACGTACATTCTGTTGGGAGCTAAGGGCAGAATAGAAAAGTTTTTGTGCATCACCACTGCTGCCCAGACCCACAGAGTAAGGGGACAAAAGAGTCACTTTGAGACCAGCTTGGCTGCCACATGGCAGCCTGTTAATAAGACTGTGGATTAGCAATCTGGCATTTAAAAGTATTATCGTGTTTTTTCCTCCAGCTCTAGGAACCTGGTAGTAGTAATGAAAGTCTGAAGCTTTGGTGGCTTTTGCTCCTTTCTAATTTAAAGACTAGATACCAGACTATCAGTCAAGAGATTTGGTGGCTGGTCCTTAGCTGTACTGTAAATCTTTTTCCATTTCCTCTGGCCAAATCTAGAAAAAAAACCTGGAGTCATGATCCAAAGCAAAATCCGCAGCTGCTGTCAAATTGCTGGCATACTACTTTGCTTCTGGGAAACTCTGTTATGTTGGTAAATTCCCAGATATTATTTTAGGGTGTCATAATAGTGATAATCAGAGGAGCTGTCTCTAAGGATCTGTTCCACAGAAATATTTGTGATTTTCAGAAGAATACCTTCTCTCTTAACAATAGTGCTTACTGAACCTTCAGTTAGCTTGCATCCATGTTTGTTAAGTATTTTCCTGAGCATGGCCAGAAGGAGGTGCATAAATGGCAGATTGGTGGTTTACAGCAAAAAAAAAAATTCCTGAGAGACTGTTCAGAAGAAAATGAAGAGATGCTTTCAATACGTGAATGTCTCAGCCAGCTGGAGACATCCCTATTTCAGACATAGTGCAGATATCCAGTAAAGCAAAATACAACTCTCCTTAACTCTAGAGCTGCAAATGACACATTTACAATTGGATCCCCAGGAGCAAGGGGTTTGTAGTTCAGTCCTACTGATTTAACACTTCTCAGTCTCTATGTGAGCTTGAACTTTCAATTCATTCAACACATTAATGCTAAACATTGTTGAAGCCACCAGGTCTCTCTCCAATGGATTTCCTACCAAAACCATTTATTTTACAGGATGTTTCTGCTCCCAAATACATACTTGTTTAAAATTGCTGGAAAACATTTGGCTAGGCTTTTTCAGAACTGGACCTTTGCTCACTGACAAGGTTCATGAACCTTCACAACTCTCTAGGTGAACTTAGCCTGACTTTCCCATGTATAACCAAACCCCAGTCCAGGTCAGCCACATTTGGTTTCATGTTTCACTACAGACATTTGTCTATAAAATCTCAAGTTTTAAAGACCTGAGTGTGGAACGAATACAGGGCTCCCATAAACACAGGCAACAGCCATGATAATAGTTGTGCATCTTATTTGTCATATCTGATCCTGAACTGTATTTCATAGAATCATAGAATCACAGAATGGTAGGGGTTGGAAGGGACCTCTAGAGATCATCTAGTCCAACCCCCCTGCTAAAGCAGGTTGGCCTGGAGCAGGTTGCACAGGAATGCATCCAGGCGGGTTTTGAATATCTCCAGAGAAGGAGACTCCACAACCTCTCTGGGCAGCCTGTTCCAGTGCTCTGTCACCCTCACAGTAAAGAAGTTCCTCCTCATGTTCAGGTGGAACTTCCTGTGTTCCAGTTTGTGCCCATTGCCCCTTGTCCTGTCGCTGGGCACCACTGAGAAGAGTCTGACCCCGTCCTCTTGACATCCACCCTTTAGATATTTGTGAGCATTGATCAGATCTCCTCTCAGCCTTCTCTTTTCCAGGCTGAACAGACCCAGCTCTTTCAGACTTTCCTCATAAGAGAGATGCTCCACTCCCCTAATCAACTTCGTGGCCCTCCGCTGGACTCTCTCCAGTAGTTCCCTGTCTCTCTTGAACTGGGGAGCCCAATTAGTAGCAAAGCAGAAAAAGAAGAGGAGTGTTTATGGTTCGTATATTAAAATAATTCCACCCAAGTTTGATTTACTCCAAACCTCACGGTATTTATGTTTGGTCTAAGGCATTGCAAGTTTGCAAAAGCATCCATAATGTTGTGGGAGGCAGCTCATTTTGTTCTGAAATGACCACAAAAGGGCAAAGACAGTGCCTAGAAATGGACACTATAATGCATAGTATATGAAGTCTGCCAAAAAGTCTGAATTAGACAATTCTCTCAAGCTGTTTCCTTATGAGAGCCCAAAGAGGCGGTGCTTTATGTCAAGAAGCATGAGTCAATCCTCAGAGGAGGATGCTCAAATGGAAAACAGATCGAAGGAGGGCTCTGCAGGCTGTGCTCCTGCAGGTCCTGTCCCTTGAAGGGAAAGGCAGAGGAAGGGAGGAAAAATGGGATTGGTAACAAATGATGTGATGGCAGAATGTCAATCACAGCGGAATTTCATCCTGGCCCAGTATTACAGCGGTGCTGGGAGTGCTGCTCCAACGAAGGCTGCATCAGCACTTTGTTTAGCTTATACACCAATTTATTATCTGCCCTTTGGGCTGAGGCCGATTTTTCTAGGAGTTAACCTGGCAACAGCTCTCTTCATGAAAATATTCAGCTAGTGTGTAGCTCAAGAGTTGTTTAACCTCTCACCCCTGCAGCCTCAGTCCCAGCTTATCCTACCATGGCACAATTTTCTTGAAGTGACCAGGGTTGTAAGCCTGAAATCCAGGCTGTATAGCAAAGACAACGGTTTGCACAGAGCTCCCCCGTCCTTGGAAAACACCTGCACCCTGTGCTTGTCCTGTCCTTAAGCTGAAAGTCCTTTGGTGGCTGACAGAACTGGTGGGTATTTTGGGGCAATGTTCAGCTAGTTTGAATATGAACATTGTGTGTGCCGAGGGCAGTGATTTACAATAGCAAACAGTGGAATTGTCCTCCCTAATTAGTTACTGCCTGTTGGAAAAGCTGGAATAAATGTGTCTTCTTCACCCAGCTCTGTTGTGAAGGAAAATGTGATAGCTTAAAATCCCCGGTCTTTGTAATGGGACATGAACGCAGTCAGCTTGCCTGGTGGGTGATGGCTCATTAACCCATAATTTGATCAGACCAAGATAAGAGAATGAATGGCAATAAGTTACTTGAGTGAGATACATTTCTACCAGAAGCTCTGATGTTGCTTAGATAGGGAACTACAGCACCACTTGCTGAGTGTGAAGCCTCTTGCTTAAATCAGTCTCTATGCCTGAAGTTTGGAGCGTGGTAAATATGTCACCAGTTCTTAAAACATCTCCCAGGACTCATATACCAGGAAGTCTGACTTCTTGTCAGACAAACTGGCAGAAATTTTAGAATTAGTAGGCACTTGGATAAAACTGATAGTTTGGGGAGGAGTTAGTGTGGCATTTGTAGGGAGAAATCACACTTCACAAATCTATTGCAACTATTTGAAGTGTCAAGCAACATTTGGTAAGGCTGAGCGGGCTGACAGAGTCAGAAGGCTTTTCACAAGACCCCTCACCAGAAGCTTTTCGAGTAATCAAATTGACATAGAGGGGAGGGAAAGACTTTTCATTGAGTACAAACTTGTAATAATAGCAAACAAAGGACAGGATGAAATCTTCAGATTTTACAGTTAAGTGTTTCATGAACACTCCGGAGTGTGACCAGGAAAGTTATCATGTTTGCTAATAATCCATAATTACTTGCAACTAAAGCTGACGGCAAAGAGATGCAGAAGAATCTCCCAGTACTGAGGGGATATTCAGTAACATGGCAGGTGAGATTTGATTTTGCCAAATGCAAGATAAAGCACACAAGAGCAAGGGACCCCAACCACAAGCACGCCTAGTTATAACTGCTCCAGAAAGTTTACTATGGATTGGCATGTACAAATATCAGCTTAGTGTTCAGTAGAGGCCAAAAAGTAGGACTTATCACAGACAAATAGCCAACGGCACAGAACACTGTTTGTGATTAAATAATTCCCTGGTGTAGGGATTCTGTGTGCAGTCCTATTCATCTTGTCTCAGTAAGAATATAGTGGAAAGACATGGAGGAGGAAAACAAGTAAAGGAATGAGTGCCTTGAAGGGATATAAGAACAGGCTTTCAATCACGCATGGCATGGAGAATGCAACATAGAAACTCCTCGTCAGGGACTGAAAATTTGAGAGGATTCAGCACAGTGCAGGTCAGGTTCAGGGAGGAGGAGTCAATCCATGCCACTGGCAGTCCCTGACCCACTGGTGGCTGCAAGAAAGAGGGCGTGCAAAGGGAAGGATCCCTGCAGTCTCCCCTCTTCTTGCCCTCACTCCCTAGCTATGGTCATCATGCTAGGTTTGATAGGCCTTTGACTTGGCCTCAAAAACAGGTATTCCTATGATACTTTCTACCCTGTGCCATAACTTTAGCTGCCATTAGGGTCTATTCATACGCTCTTTTCTAGCTGAAGACTTTACAATGCTGACCTGCTCCAGCAACTTGCCATGACCATCTCCTAAAGATAATCCTCCCCTTTTGAGCACAGATTGCCCTTGGTCATTCTCAGCCAAAGCCGTATATGTTAGTGAAGTGTCTTTAAATAAAGAGCTTAAGCTAAAGGGCCACTGAAATGCTTTTGGGAATCAGCAAGCAACTTCTGCTAAAAGGAAGTTGGTGAGAAGCTGAGGGCACTGACGTCTTTTTCTGCACAGCTACAGCATGGAAGAGACTTCCTAGGAGCAGGTGTACAAGCCTGCACTGGTTTATAAATCAATCTACTCTTGTCTGGAAACTCCCATTTTGGTAAAGAGGTTTTGTGTTTATTTAAATCTGTGCCCAGTCAGTACTTACTTTTGATTTACAAAACAAAAATCCATTGAAGATAGGTACACTTATCTACCTTTGTTCTTAACTACAACAGTTTAAACTCTGGTCCAAGATCCTGTTGGGAAAATTTTCCTGGGAAGTCTTAAAATCTGGTGGCAGAAGAACCTACGCCGTGAACTGAGGGTGGTTGTTTTTAGAGTGATAAATGAAACATCACTTGTGACCAATATCGCTGTGACCAAGTCCAACAAGGCAAGCAGTAGGTCTTGAAAGAAGATCTGGTCAGACAAAAGAGTACTTGATGATGAGGGAGAGGTCTGGGTCTGTAATGGTGGTGGAAATGCTAATGAAACACAATACCAGAGGAGAGGGCTATCTTCTGCTAGGATTTGAGCTGGTTTTGTACTGTCACCCACACCAGTGTTCACAGCAGCTCAGCTGTGTCCCTACATACCTCCAAAGTCTGTCAGATAGTTGCTATTTTGCAGAGATTTTCTAGTCCTTTTAACAGAGGAGTTTAGCTTTTCAAAAGAAAAACATACAAAATTTCACCATAAATTACCAAAGTCCTGAAATATAAGGTTAAATGGCCAAGAGTGAAGAGCCTAGTTTCCAGAAAGCAGGTCCTTCAGGGCTGTGGAGGAAAGACACTCAAATTATGAGCTAAGCTGGAGCACTGAAGCTGCATGCAGGAAGGTATCCAGAGATTGTTGGAGAATAGCTTGTCTTGGTCACTGACCAGGATGATTGCATGTTAAAGTTATTGCTCTTCCCAGATATTCACCACGCACTACAAGTCAGTGGCCAAAATCAATTAGGAGCAGTCACATCACACTGCTGTAAGCAAATATACTGTCAATCTTTCATTGAGCAACAGTACTGCTTATTAGCTTATTGAAGATGTAATAGAAATAGCAATGGCTGAATAGTTAATGACAGAATACTTATGCACCAGATTTCCTCCCATTCGCTCTGTTTGCAAATTGACCTTGACTTTCCCTGATACATTTGTAATTCAGAGCTACTTGGTAACTAATTTTGGTGGCACAGCTCATTTGAGAAGGCTCCATTTCGGTCTTCTGATATCTGATAAGTGGGCTTTTTTTAATGACTCTAAACTCTTTCCATCCAAGTTTCAAGGGGGCCTGTATCATGATGGCGATGTTTTATGTGAAACACAGGGGGACTGAGCAGCCAAGTGCCACGAGCCGAACTGCCTTTTGAGCTGAGTGCTTTAGCCCCTGAACTTGGCATCCATATGCAAAGCCTGATGATATACCTGAGTGCCTTCCCACTGACCCCTATAGCTTTTGGGTCAATTCTAGATCTCCTCGCTCCTCTGTCTGTGATATCACAGTCTGCTTTCATACAAATGAGCAGTGAGGTCATACGTTCAGGCCCCCAGGTCTGTAAGTACTGAGGTCAAAACTCATTTCAATCAGGGGAAATAATAGAGCAGAAAAGTATTTGGCCCTACTTGGAGACAAGGGAGAGGAGAAGATGAGCTGGGTAAAAGCCCACATGTGCTTGAACAGAAACCATCTGATGTTTCGCAGACACGGGGAGGAATGCTTTACAACACTAAAGGTGCAGCCCAGGCCGGATGAGGTGTTACAGCTCTTGCTTCAGAATAAAAGCCCAGCAACAGGGAAACAAGTCACTTTTCCTAAAGCCTGCCTGTGTTATCAAGTCTTGAGCATGGCAGTGCTCTTCCTTGGCCTGTGCAGCTGGGACCTGCAATGCTGAGAAATGATGAGCTTGTTCCTTTCACCTAGGAAAAACCAGCTCCGAGGTGCTCCCAGCATGGGTAGTTCTGGCAGCTTATGTTGGTGGTCTAGGGAAATTACTGACTAGACATGGCCACTTTCACATTCTCTAGAGTGTCAGAATTTGGAGTAATTTTGATGAAAGCCTGCAGTTGAGGAGCTCAAATTATACTTTCCAGCAATGTGAAGGACCAGCAGACTGTCTACAGCACGTAGAAAGTTCAGGGTCACCCTGACCCAAGCTCTGAGTCACATTGCCCAAAAAGGGTCTGTCCCCATGGGCAACGTGTTTGTGATGGTCCCTGAAGGCAAGCAGGGGCCTGGGATGGTCCTGGAGAGGCAGGCAGATGGCACAAACACAACATGCCTAAGACACTTTCTGAGGTAGCTTGGGGAAAATGCTTTTGCGTTTTGGGTCAAAGCTGTGAAGAGCAGGAATCTGGCTGAGGACACCTGCCCTGGCTGCTGAATGGCGAGTTGATTCAGCTGCATTAGGTCCAGCTGTCTCCCACATCCCTGCTCCACCACCCAATTAGGCAGCTCTTCTTATAGGGGAAGATCTGCACCCTAACCCTTGGATCCTGCCTGTTCCCAGGAGCAGAGGGAGGAAATAACTGTCCCCAGTGGTGTAGCCATTACCAATTGCATAGGTATGATTGGAACACTTTAGGAGCTGCAATTTATAACAGGTATTTATCATTTTATGATGTTGATTTTCCTTCTGTTGTGCTGGAGCTCAGCAGCTGATACACAGGTATTGAACCTTCTTTTTCTGCCATCCTTCTTGCAAGTGTTTGCCAGACGGAATCTTTAGTCTGACAGCAAGTTGCTAGTAAACAAGTGCCAGATGTCCTAATTGGGCACTTGGGTTGTATAATGAGGAGGTTTTGTGACAGAGGACTGGAAATTATAGTTACTGGGAGTTAAAAAAGATGTTTTGGTAGGTTGTATGAGAGCTCAGAGGTGTTTGGAGGACTAAAGGGTCTTGAAGCACCTGGATCTGACCCCAAAGAAGGCTTGGGTGGCAAGATAGAGGTGCACAGACACGTGTGACTGCATCTGGAGTTTTGTTTCAGTTCTTTTGGCCTCTGCAGTAAGAGGAAGTTGGTATATGACTGTATCATGTAGCTTTTACACGTCCTCTGTGCAGAGCTGGTCAAATGTAGGTGTAAAGGTGGTGTGTGTCAATGAAGTGGAGCAAACCTTAGCAAAAGGGACTGGCTGCTGTGGTAGGTGTTAATGATAGCCAGCCACTAGGAGATGGGAATATTTTCTGAAGGAGAAAGTTTTCAGCAGCATTGAAGAGCAAGTAAAAAGAGCCCTTGTGAACTCCCAAATCTTACAAAGCTGTAAGACCAGTGAGAGAGGACAGCAAGCTCAGGTACGCTGTGGTGACAAATCAGGTATAATGAGATGAAAGAAGCTGCTCATACTGGCCAGCCGTTCAAGGGCATGTAGATTGCTCAAGCTCTCTTAAAAAAAAAAAAAAAAATCCTTTTTTTCTTTAAAAACACCGCAGCTGTTACTGCAGGGAGTTTCTCTGTCAGGAAGTAATGAGATCTTACTGCCTGATTGATAAAACACACACAGGCTTGGAGTAAAGAGGTTTCATCTGTTGTGGTCTTCAGGGCATCACTGTGCTCTGTACTATTAAAATAAATAAATAAATCACTCTGCTGACTCATGCTGTGCTCTGTGGAAACTGTAGCCCTCTTAGCAATCCTCTTCCTTTCCACCCTCCACCCCTGGCACTTTTTTGCTTGACAGCAATTTTCCAATCTTTCTTTCTTTCTTTTTTGACAAAAAAAACCTCCAACTACCTCCAAAAGAGTATAGTTTGTTGAACATACTGTTTTGTCTCCTCTGATCCTATTGGGACTAGATGGAAGATTACAGAAAAGCATGTCAGTGTGGCTGGAAAAAATGCAGCTATCTCTGGCTGCGCATGTACTGTTGTCTTGCACACATCTAGCTCTATGCAAGGCAGACCTGAATGTTTTTTCCCAAATTACTCCCATAAAGTGACTGGAGAAGAGTCAGAGTGAGAATTGTGAATGTTTCAAAAGTACTTTAATTTCAAGGCTTTCTGGAAAACAGTATCATTTCAAACATTCAGTTGCTGTTTTTCCTAAACAATATTTTGGAGTGGTTTTTTTTTCCTGTTGAACTAATATTTTGGCTTGGGATGTGTTTGTAAGATGAAGGGTAATCTGTTCTAACAGTCGCAAAATCAAGACCTTTGATTTTTTTTTTTCCCCTCTGAAAGACTTCCCCCCCCACCCCCACCCCCTCCACTGCCCTGATTTCTTCTCAGTGCAAGCTGATGTGAAATGTGCTTTGAGAACCCTTGGAATGTGGTTTGCTCAGGGCAAAAAAGGGTTTCAGAACCACTTTGTGTTTCCAGAGTCCTTGTCTCCATCATCTCTCTTCAGACTGGTCTTCAGTGTCTATTCTAGTCATTGGCTGCTGTTTCCAAGATAGCAAACCTTTCAGTGGTCAGGAATTCCTGGTCTGACTTGGTGGCCTCAGGCATCCTTGCTGAGAAGCAGGGGGGTGGATAAGTGCTGGTGGGGGATCCTTAAACATGTAACATTATTAATGGTTGACGGACTATTTTTAAAAAAAAAAGCCTAAAAAACCAAACCAACCCCTGAGCCCCAATAATACTTATCTTTCCATTATAATTCTACCATGATTACTTTCTCCTTTTTTAGGAGACACTATTCTTACTCATCACCTACTTGTTACTCTAGCACCTGATACTTACGACAGTTTTAAGTTAATTTCCCCCTTGCCAACCCCTTTAAAAACCCTTTTTCAGTTCATTGCTGTTGTCACTGTCATTATTGTTATAATAACAGCAATTATTATTTTCATAATCAGAATGATAGACCATCTGGGTAATTTTGGCCTTTGCAATTGTAGTGACTAGTTCAGAGAGCTGAGTTGACAGCATAATGTGTGTTGGGATTTGGAGGAGGAAGATGATGTAATTGTATGTTTTTTGCAGTAATAGCAGGTCAGATATGAATAAGTGTTGACCACTCATACTGTGCTAAGATCTTCCGTATCTGTTGTGTACCTAGCCATACTTTTCAGTTTCTGCTTCTCTTTGCTATGTGAGAGTTGTGTAACTACTTGATATTCTAAGGGGTTTTTCTTTTCTAACGAAATAAAATCTTTGTCCTCAGTGTTGCAGAGGAAGTCATGACAAATGCAAAAGCAAATTAGATATACTCTGTTGTGTGATTAGCCTGAATAATGAATGTCTTTAAAGCCTGGTGTTGCCAACAAAAATCCTTCACATATTTTCTTCTAATATTGGCTAGAGACTGTGTTAATCCAGCAAAGAGCCTGTTCAACTCAAACTTCTGCTTGCTCACTTGACTGTTGTGAGTTTCTTCTGTTAGAAGCGTGAGTCCATGAATTCAGCTGAAAAGACAAAATTGATGCTTTCCATATCATTTTGGGACGTCAAGTACTAGCATATCTACTGACAAGCCCACTGCAAGCTCTTTGGTGCTGTAATTTGCCCCTCTTTGTTTCTTGAAATTGTCCTTTCATTAGGACACAAAAATAATAGGATATCTAGGGAATGGTTGTATTTCTTATAGGATGCTCAGTATAGACCAATTTGTCTCTTAGTGCAATTGAAGTAATGAGGGTGGGGTGAGCTTAGGGGCTTTAGGGTGGGGACGGTTAGGAGGTTTTTTGTAGTAGCTGGGATTTGTGATGTTATAGGCCTGCATGGCTTTTTTCCGAATCTGCTTCTGCTTAACTTGATGATAAAATTCGTGTCCTAGCAGAAAGAAGGAGAATCAGCAAGAAGCAATCAATTGAAGGTGCATCTTCTGCCTTGTCTCAGAAAGGATTCTTGTGAGAAATCTGGAACAAAAAAGTGGTCCAGAACTGCAGTTTACAACCTGATCATCCATAAACTAACCAGCAGAGCTATTCCAGTTCATAGGTTTGGATAGCTGAGATTCTGGCCCCAGATCTCTCATTTCTAGAGTGGCACCAACCAACCAACCTCCTTCAGTGTTCATTTTGCATAGGAAATGACACACATTGTTAGTTTAAGATGTTACTGCTTTTTCAGCCAAGGGGAAGCCATATGAGCTTGGGCTTTCTCTGTACAAAACAGGTGGCTTCTTAGGACCATTTTAAGGACACTGAAATGGACTCAGAGAGAGTAGAAACATCTCTAAATCTATGTCCTCCCTTCAAAGACTGTGCCTTTTCAGGCTGGTGTTTACTGGAGAGAGAAGAGTAATAGAACTGCAAGATCACTATTTGTTTCTCCAAAACTTGGGTGCACTAAGCCCATGTGTGGAACAGTGTGATTCACTGCTATCACAGCGTCCCAGGAAAGTCAGTATTTTTGCATGACCTGGACCATTTGCCATCTGCCTGCATTTGTCCCCTTGTGCTGGGACACAAGTGTTTGAGGGCAGGCACCATAGTGTTTTGCTCTGTTTCATACAATACTTGGCAAAGAGGAAAGAGAAGGATGTCTTGGGTCTTTACCAGGTCTCCAAAGTGTTAAAATAATACTAACCTTGTAATAAATCTAAAATTTTTATTGTTGTCTGACACTCCACAACTTATTTTGTCTCTGGGAATCTGTGAATTTGGACAAAAAATGTAAAATCTTCTCAGTGTGAAGCAAATGAGAGCACCCAGCTTCAGTCTGTTCAGCAGGACACAACTATGAATCACTGCTCCTTGGTGAGAAGAACACAGGATTTCCTGGAAACAAATTCAGGGCTTGACAGAGCTGTTTGATCTTCAATTGATGTTATGTTATTGCTGCTTAGAAAACAAAAACAACATTTTAAGCTATAAACAGACCATTTTCTCTTGTCCTTAAAGGGAGTCATTAGTTAGTTGATAACATGCATTAATTACTACATAATTAAAGAAGCCAATTTTTCTTAATCTACTATGTTCTTTCTAGTAGTGCATTTGTATTAATAGTCTTTCAATATTCAGTTCTCTTTGCCCTCCTCAGGATCAACTCTCCCTAAAGCCTGGAACAACACCTGTGCCTGGGTTGCAATGAAATGCAACCATCAAGCTTGCCCAGGGATGAGATATGCAAAATAATTACTCTTGTATGACAAAGAGAAGCCCTGAGGGCTGGGTTCACAAAAGAGTGCCTTGGGTTTTTTCTTGAAGGTTGGATCCCTGCCTGCCCTGTTCATGGAGAGCCACACTGTTATCTTGGGATGGGAATCTCAGTGCAGACTTTATGGCCTGAAACTTTTGACAATTGCTTCATGGTATTTGGTGGCTAAATAAATGGTTTGTCCAATTAATTACTGAGAATATCTTGGTTTTGAGGCTGTGGACAGTTTATTGTGAAAAGTTTACGTGTATATTTCAAGCCGCTAAGAGAGGACACTTCATATGTCCTCAAATAAAATAAACCTTATTCTTTGGAGGTACTCCTGGTAGACAAGCAGGGAAGAAACAAAAGCCAAGTCTGCCTGAAAGTGCCTCTCCTCTTTCTGGAAAGCCAATTTTGTGCTTTGCTTGGGACCCTTGTGCTTGGCTGTTGCCTCTTCCCTCAATGACCTGCATCCTGTTGACATGTGCTCTGAATCAGGTGCCATGGTTTGTCCTTTGAACTAAGTTTTAGTAAGCTGGTAGTAGCAATGAATCAGACATGCTGCACTGACAAGTGTAGTAATATCCAGGAACATCTCCCTCTGCCACATCCCTTCCCTAAACTTGTAATAGAGAAGGCCAGTGCTGAAGCAGAGTGAATCTGAAAACCTGTTCCATGCTGCACAGCATCTCTTAGAAACACACCCATTACACCTTTATCAAAACTCATTAAAAACACATTTTTCCCTGCCACA
>VZSC01014410.1:281003-328927 GCA_013398225.1 Steatornis caripensis
GGGGGGGGGGGGGGGAATCTGTTAGTTTCCTTTATCAAAGTGGTAAAACTGCCTCAGTGATTCCAAATTGTTCTGCATATGCTGGAGACAAATGGTTGTCATTCTTGTGAAACTCTTGGCCAGTCTGGGCCAATAGTGTGTGTGTGCAATGTGTTCATTCTGACCAGGGTATCTGGGCAGCCCAGGGAAGTTCAGACACCTGTTATAAGAGAAGTGACTTTACCAGATTTTCATCAGATCCCTGTTTTCTTTCACTATGTCCTTCTTTCCTCTGTGTGGGCCTGGTTCAATTTCCACCAAAGTCTTCCAAAGTTACCTTAGGTACATGGGCAGGTGGATCCAGGCCAAGCATGGCCCTGTCCCATCAGAGACCTTTACCACTGCTGTGTCATGTGGCCAAGAAACGAGGGGCTACTGCCTTGTTATGTTGTGTCTCCTGGGGAAATAGGTATCTCCCATACTTTAAAAGCAGGAGGAGACCTCGATTTAGCACCAAGCAGTCTGGCGATCCCTAAAAGGGGTATCGGTGAGAACAGGCAGTAGCAACCTATTACAGAGATTACACATCCAATATTTTGCCCTGTGATGAATCTGGGGGTGGCAGCATCTCTGCTGGGTGACATTAAACTCACAGTGCTATTAATCTTAGCCAGACATGGGTGAGGGACTTTGGCAGGTTTCCCTGGCCGCCTCCAGATAGCGTGGTAAAACACAGACTACGAATGATAAACTGTTCATAGCTGAGGCTGATTGCCAACCACTCAGCCTGGTTCCTGCTCTGAAGTAGGAGATCTGTAACCTATTAAAATGCTGTGTAACTGTGCTGGGTGCCTTCACTTTTCATAGAAGTGTGTAGTTGAGACCTTGCAAGTGCTTGACTGCAGGTCATGTCCTGTAGCAACAGGATTTCTAATACTTGAGGGTAATGCATTGGTTTTTGTTGGATTAACCTCTTGCCTATCTTTCTTCTGCAGTCCCCAAAGTGGAAGTATTTTGAGTTCTTTATTGGCTTTACCCTCTATTTTCAGACCTACTTAAGTCTGTGTTTTAAGATGTGGTACTTTAAGATTCAGCAGGCCATAGAAACTTCTCCAAATCCCACTTGTGTCACTAGTGCTGGTCAGGGCTTGAGTATTTTAGTGCTGTGTGTGTGGCTTGCTCTTTGTGGAGCATCATGCAGTGCTGCTGTGGCCATGACAAGCTTTGGTTCCAGGGGCACATCTGATCCATACACAGCTCTACTAATGCAGTTCACTGAATAAGGATGGGTGGCATGAGGTGTGTTGTGAAGGTGTTTGTAGCATAAGGGTAGTGAAGGGAAGGAAATTGGATGAAGAGGAAAGGAGATCCTGATTTCCACCCACAGTTTCTTCCAGAGCCCTGCTCCAGATCTCCCTGCCTGGCTCCTCTTATCTGTTATGGGCCTTCATGGCCCCTTTTTGTTGTTATACTGAAAAACGTGGTGGACTCTTCTGTTTTGTAATGTGTATTGGGGGGTGGGAGGGTGGTGTTTTATTTTGGTTTTTTTCCTTTCTACATGATCAAGTGTGATCTGATTCTAGTGCTGTACGTGATGGGCTAAAACAGAGATCCCTTCCTACTTGCTGCCAGTCTCTGAAGGATTTGTGATGCCCAAGTGTACTGCATGGCAGACAAATCCATCCAGTATAAACAGGAACAACGCCTCCTTCCTTTCTGCTTCTAATGTCTTCCTCCCTGGCCCTTTATAACCATAAGTCTTTTGATGCTTTGCAAAATGTGGTGCACATGCCACACTGGCAGCCAGCTGAGACATACATCTCAACCAAGCACTCGCTTGCACAGATGTCCACTGAGTCTTTTTTGTTGTAGGGGTTTTGGGGTAGTTTTTTCTATATGCGCTCCAAAAATTGACAAGCTGAAAGAGGTGAGACGTGACTGGTTGTCACCACGTATGATTTGTGTGGTCCTTGGTGGGACTGCGAGGAGTGAAGTCCTTTCTCCCCTGTACCTCCCACTGAAAGATCCAGCTGTTGTACCAGGGCATACAGCCATCTGGAGATGTTCAGATGGGATCTGTGAGGAGGCTGTGTGCCTGCGACAGTGCCTGGTAGGGAGCACTGAGAAGTGGCTAGGACAAGAGGAAATTTTTATTAGCAAGGAGGGACCATGGGGCTGAGTGGGGGCAGCAGTCCAAGCAGATTTCAGACTCTGCTAGCTACTAACAATGGAAATCTTGCTGATAGGCAGCTATCTGCCCATCCTGCCCAAGGTCAGCTTCGCTGCAGGCACTCCCTCCTGCTCATAGCCCCAAGCATACTCTGCTCCAAAGAGAGCTTGGCCCTTTAGGCAAGAAGATTACACCAGCATCAGCTGATGTTATGATCTCATTCCCAAATGCTTTTCAATGTGCTTGAGATGTGTTTAGCAGGTAAGGGAGAGCTGGCCACTGTCACGATTTGCAAAACAAAAAATCACCTCTGCTCTCTTTAGCTCCTTCTAGTTTGTTTGACTCAGAGCTCCCCATGGGCTTAGCAAGATATGTCAGCATCTCTGCATCTTCCTTCTGGCTTTAAACCCACCCTGTGAAATGTTAATGCTTGCTTTGCTACCTGAGTGTAGGGTCATGCTAGCTAAAAGGGTCAAGGCATCAATAGCATTATGGAGAGCTTCTACAGCCCCAGAGGTCCGACAGTCACTGGCTCTCCTCTGTGTGTGGGAAGGAAGAGTATCTAAGGGAATTGAAGAGCTATGTGTTTGGGATGGTTTTTTTGGCTGCTGTCTTGCAGGTGTCTTGGCAGATGTACTGAGCCACTTGAGCAGAGGTTGTGACCTAGCTGTCCTCTGTAAGAGATACGTGTGTTGCCAGCAGTCAGCACGGACTCGACCTCTGCTTATGAGCCCTTAATGCAGAAGTCCTGGGAGATTCACAGTAGCTACCAATACCATTTCTCAGCTGCAGCTTCTTCCTCCTCCCCCTCACGCCATCTCTTTGCTCTGAAGAAACCAGCTTGAGGCCGTGAACCAGCTGTGAATATTAACAAAAACAGTCCAGTAGCATGATGTGTGTTCCCTGCTGTGCCCAAAGCCCTGATGATAGGTGGGTTTTGGTCCCAGACACAGACACTGCAGTGGTCTATGTGTGATGCTTTGGATCAACTGAAACAGTGGTCATTGGGGCCAACACTTGTTACTGTGTGTTTTGGTCTGGTGAGAGCAGATCCGCTATGCCCCAATCAAAAGGACATGGAAAACACATCCTTGCCTATCCTCTTGTGTCTAATGCAAGCTTCCTAGTAGCTTATGCAGGACATAAGGATTCTTGTAGGGGGTCCCAGGTGAAGTTCAATGCTTCATGCTGACCCAATGTTGCTGTCCCTTGTGGATAGCACACTAATCCAGCTGGCTACAACATGCTGTGATCCTCTCGAGTTATGTATGGTGTGTGTGCATGCTATGGGGACTTGGGGGGAGTTGTTCTCGGGGCTGGCTGGGAAGAACCTCTTCCGTTTATCACTGTGGGGAAAAAAAGGGTGTTTTGCTTCCTGAAAGTACTATTTACCTGCTTTCCGGGGAAAGCTGAGTGTGAAGGGATGTTGACAAGTATAAGTGCTAATATTACTGCCTTCCTCCTCATGTGGAGGAACGTGGCTGTGGACAGGGCTTGAGTTTGGACAGAGAAGTAGTGAGGATAGGCCTCATTCTCATGTTCTGCTGAACTGGCCCACGGTGTGGCCTGGGAGGGGATGTGGCCGCTCCCCCTTTGTCCAACCCTTTTGGCAAACGTTATTGCGTTGGCCCACCTTAAAGAGTAACGCCTTGCTTCATTGGAACACCACAGAGCTCACTGGTCTTAGCTGAGCACAGCTGAAAGGACGTGAGCAACTGCTGGGCTGATGCTGCATCTGTTTCTAATAATGTCATCTTAGAGAGCCACCTTCTAAGGGACTCTAGTCCAAGAATGCATGCTAAGCTAAAGGTACAACCATTCAGGAAACACTGACCATGTTCACTGCTGCCTTCCCTGTAGGCACTTGTAATCAAAGAGGCACTGGAGACAAGAGACTTGCATTTCAGTCCATAGCCACTAATAGGTGAGACCTTATGTTTCCTCATGTGCTACTGCAGTATGTAAGAGCAAATGAAGAAATTGCTTATGAAAACTTCTTTTAATGTGAAATCCTTTCTAGGAACCTGGCCTAATGCAGTATTTCTAGGCTTGACCCTTAGTTTAGGAACAGCAGAAACTGGGGAGATCGTGCTGACTTGTATTTTTTCTTTCCCCTGGGTAAACCTGCTCAGTTTTGCTTCCCTTATAAAATACGAGGAACGATAAAAGCTTTGTACTCCTGCAAAGGCTGCAAGGGTCCATGTGGTGACAGGTCCCTAATCAAGGAAACTTATTACAGCCTGACCCAAGTGGAACCAAAAATAGCACTGATACGACAAATGCCAGAGTTATGGGGCCTTTGGACTCTGTGCAGGGTGCATCCGACAAAATTCACATGTGGAGTAGGCTTGGCAGTTCCTAGCAAGCTCTTAAAATGAAGAGGTAAAACAGGGATAAGCAATCTTTCTGGATGAGGTTAGGTTAAAAACTTACTTAGTTCTGCCACTGTTCAATGTGGATCTGCCACAGGGCTCTTATTACATCCTTTAAAGCCTTGGTACTTTCTTCTTCCCCGTCTTTGATTCTCAGTTCTGATGAGGGAGCCAAGAACTCTAATGTGAATCAATAAACTGTTAATATCCGTTTGATATTGACTTTTCAGGCTTCTGTGAGACTGGACATGCATGAGAATCACAAGACCTGAGGCTGAAAATACTGTATCCCAGAACAGTTTTTCTGTTGTGAGCACAACCACAAAACAATAAGAAACTCATCTCATGACGATTAGCTGTGTTGGTGTTCTTGTTTTTAAACACAGATTTCCATATGCAAGAGATGTGGGCAGTTCCCACTTCATTTAGCTTTGCTATTGAGTTCATGTACAAACAACCCAAATTCTGGAAATGTTACTTCATGGTGATAAAGTGAATGGGATCCCATAATACAGATCTCCTTAAAGCTAGGTTAAGCGACCCTAAAACTTGAGGCACACATTCTGAACTGATGTAAACTGAAATTAATGGGATTGCTTCTGACTCTGGCTTTATGTTGATTTAAACATGGCAATTTCAACAGAGTTGTGCCTGTTTCTAGAGTGTCTGGTTGCCCCCTCTTTTTCTTTCATATTCCTTAAAGAAAGCAAATGTCCTGTATATCTAGAGGAGTACAACAAAGAACACCTTGGATTTGTGAAGTGATAACATGTTATCACATCCTGTAACATATCAGGTGGGGGGGGTGGTATACACAAGAAAAAGCAAAAAAAGCTAGAGGACAGGCTCTAAATTATGTTCTCTGTGTCTAATGATCTCATTTAATCTTGTGAGATGTTCAAGGGCATGTCTGGGTGAGGGAAGTTGGAAGAACAGCTATACTTCTGGAAGAAGTGGAATAGCAACTCGTGCCTTGCCAGCACAACTAGACCCCTCAGGATAGTAGTGGCTGGCAGTATTTGCTCTATTTCTGTCTTTTGGAAGACAGAAAACCAAGCTGCAAACAGTAGATTCCCTTATTGAGGATACTGGAAGCTTTATGCAAGGTACATCTACTTATAGCCAGGATTCTCTTTGCAAAACTAAGGGATTTTGTAGGAGTGAAACAATATAAGGTCTCCTTTTCCACCATGCTTTTCAAACAATTGGGTAAGATGTCTGAAGTGAGAAGTCTTGTCATAAATTATGGTTCTTGGCTGATTCTCCTGTACTGTTTCCAGCATGCAGCTCTTGCTTTGTGGTTTTTCTCCTGTATCTATGCTATACAGATGACGTTATTTGTGATTAAAGGAGAAAATACAAGGAAAAACTTAGTCAGCTGAGTAGGAAATCATGTGTCTCCCCCTCAATGCCAGGCAGGCCTTAGTGAGCTTTTGGATCAAATTATTTCATGATCCTCCAGGCTGAAAGAGGCTTCCAACAATACCCACTCTTGCCATTATTCCAGTGATGACTAATTCTAGGAATGGATGTAGTGGGGAAGATTGACTGAAGAGCTGCTCAAGAACATGTCAACCCCATGTTTTGGGTAGAGGACTCCTCAGCATGGCTCAAAAGCAAAAAGCATCTCCCCAGTTCTGTTTACTTTTCCCCAGTAGCTTTCTCTGAAACAAGAGAAACCTGAATTAGACCACTGGTTTAAAGAAGTCTTTTCCAAAGTATGACAGAAAGGCAGAGGGGTATATGGGGCAGAAAAGAAAGGTCCTGAGTATGCTGAACCTGAAGGGGGAACCTAAAGCTTCAGGGTGACAAATTAAATGTCACAAAAGGCTGCTGGCAAGATGTCTCCTTTCCCCAGAGGTGTTTCTCTGCCTGTCTATGAATATGGAGGCTACTTCTCTGGCCTCTGACTTTTTCTGCCAGCTTCTCCAGTCCACAAGATTTTATACGTCAGCTCTCTGCATGCTGCCTAACCTGTCCAGCCCTGGCACTGAGACTCCTCCAGCTGATGGTACTCTGGGAAAAGATTCATTCTTATTGTCTCTTTTCCGTTCACAGTATCAGTGCCTAAGAAAGGACAATTTCAAATAGGTTAAAGGGGAGAAGAACTTGCCATTAGGCCTTCTTCGAACTGAACAACTGAGGTGTCCAACTGTCCTGCTAGGTAGTTCAGCCAAAGAGTCGCTGGAAAGGCAGCAAGGAAACCTGTGGAGTAGTTCCCTGGCACTTTAAAGACAGATGTAATGCAGAGGAGTGGCTCTCAAGCCCTTGGGAGTAATAAGGGAGACTCCCACTAACAGGGGATGCAATTCTCCATGCATTCAGGCAACAGCCACAAGTCGCAGACAGAACTCATCTTTCCTCTGTAGTGAAGGCTTAAGAAAAACAAAATGCGGGGGTGAGAAACTTAAGGCTTTTCTCCTGCTTTAAAAACAGAAACTAAGCCAAGTGATGCATTTTTTCCACTGTATCTTTTCTTTAATGTATCTTTTTCTCATAGCACCACTTCCTGAAGGGATTCTATTTCTCAAGGTCATCCTAAGGCTGCAGATCCTCATAGTATCACTCTTTCAGCAGTGGGCCTACATCTGAAAATTGTTAGGGAAACTAAGTAGCAGTGATGACTTGTCCCTGTGCCAAGCTGTGCTTTTATTATTATTGCCAGTATCTCCAACTATCTCCTTCTGTGCTTTGGGGCTTGCAGACTAGCATGTTGCTTCTGATTCTCAATTGAAGATGGAGATTTGCCCCCATGTTTCAAGGTTCAGAAGTTAATCCTGAGACACCATAACCATATTTGATATCTCAGGGTCTATACAGCACCTGGCAGGATAGCATTCACTCCCTGACTGAAAACTCTATATGGGTAACTTTAGCCACTGGAAGCTGAGTGTGTAGTTTCTCTAACTGTTTAGGAGGTTGGAGCTGCCTTTTGCAAGTGCCAGCCTCCATTCATAGTGCCAGAAATTGGTCTGACTGCCTTAAAGGACTATGGGCTAAATTAGTCCTTCACTGTGGAGAGGAGCTGAATGGTTTCGTTGTACATTAATGACTAGTTAACTCAATTTTAGGTTCACTTCTGTTCCTTACTGACTCTTTTTTTCCCTATTGTTCTCCCTTGTTCTCCAAATCAGATGAGTCCAAAGCAAAGACTAAAACCAGGGACTGCAGCAGGGATGAAAGCTGAGAGCCTGGGTCTGGCTGTCATGGAGGAAAGCAATTGGCCTTTGTACTCTTGAGATAAAGAGCACAGGGGGATAAGCTTTTGTGGCTGAAGTTTGTAAGTTCACAAATCTTATCTGCTTTGAGAAAAGCAAATATTTGATCAATCACACTGTATGGAAACTTTGGGGAGGAGGGGGAAATATGTACACAATCTTGAATTTGTGCTGTCATTTTTCAGGTGTGCTCTTTGGCTTGGACTGGTGTGTGAAGGATCTAGTCAGCAGGATGTGAAATGTCTCTGATAGAGAAGGGGTAAGAAGTTCATCATTAAAAAAGAAAGCAATCCCCACTTTCCCAAAAGGAGAAGCCTCTAGCTCCTGCTTCGACAGAGATCTAGGTGGAGGTAGGCATCAGCATGTAGGTATGTTGGGGGAAGGAAGAAGAAAGCACAAGTTCATAGAGTAAACCCTGATTGCTGGGGAGTGTTCATGGTCAGTCTCAAGGACTGTTTGCAGTGAGAGAAGCATTTTAAAAGATATACAAAAGTGCAGAGCAAAAGAACTTTCTTGTGCTTTGTTCCATGTTTTTGTTGCCAGAAAACAAGACAGCGCTGCTCTTTGCACTTTATTTCCTAAAGCCCTTTCTGTAATGGTTGTTTTATTAAAAAGGAAACATGGTAATTTACAGGAAGGAAATAAAAGCTCAGTCTAATCATCATTGTTTACCAAATGAAGGGACATGTCTAGTGGCTCAGAGCAAAGGTTCTTTTTTGCCAGCATCCTTCTTCCAATTTTGGGTGCGGAGAGGAAGAATGCAAGAATAGCACAATTCAGAGTGAAATGTCTGTGAATTTACCCACCCAACATCCACTAGTCTAGCTTGGGAACCTCTGGAGCCCAAAGGCTATTGTCTACATCTTTGGTCTGATTTACTGTCTCGTGTATTCTGAGATGACTACCAGATACCAAATTTTAGTATGTTTGTTTTCTACTTAACAGCATTTTACACACGAGAAATTCTTTCAATGGCCTCCTTTTGTGAGGTTAAAGACATTTAGACATTAATAACACTGAAGTTAGTTTGTTGTCAGTTTTTCTCCACAACTTACTAGCAAGAAATGCATACTTTTATTATTACAGTAGATCTTAGAGGCCAGATCACTCATTGTTTTAAATCAAGGTATTTCCATTCAGAATTAAGAGCTGTTCCTTGCTTTTCTGAGCAACATACCAGCTGAGAATCGACTCATATAACAAGCCCACATATGTGGGTGTAAATCCAGACAGGATAAAAATAGCCTTTTGCACCTCTTGGTGTGCAATTCCCTGTTTTCTTTCAGCCCTTGATGACAACCAAAATTTGACCAAATACTGTCACATACTACCACAAATGGGGAATGGGAACAGGGTTCTAATGTCAACAGATACCCCTTGAGCTCCAGTCACTCTGAAACCTGCAAATATGTCAGAGAAGCAGTGAGAAGAGAAAAGTCATTATAGAATTGGTCCATGGCTGTGCATGAGAAAGCATCACCAAGATCTCTGATGCCAACCAAGGGTGTTTAAATTCCACATATGTTTTGCAGAGGAGTGGAAGAAGTGATGGGTGAGTTGCAGTCGTCTTCCTCCTGCGTAAGTGAAGTGGGAGCCCAGGAAGTCTCTCTGAAGTGTGCAGATAAACCACATCCAGAGAATATTGCAGCAAGTGAATACTGCAAAACATGTATGAGGAATATGCCTGCAGTACTTGTGATGGTTAAGAGAAACTCAGACCTCACCATCTGTCTCTAATTCTTGCAACTTAGTGAAAATGGCTCCTGAGCTGATTCCAGCCAGGCAAATAGATGTGCTTTGGACCTCTTGCTGCTTCAGAAGTTAACCTATGCAATCTCCAAGATGCGTATGTATTTGAGGTGGTGTTCCATCAAGTTTTTTTCCTTGACATATTTTCCATGCTAGGTCTCTTCAGTGCCAGACTTCCTTCTGCGTGTCTCTCCCCCAAATGGGACAGCATCTCTTGCATCTCTCCCATTCCCTCTGCAAAGCTGTGGAGTCTCTGATCTCACCCTGGCTAGTTGACCTGGGTTATCCTGAATCCAGTGAGGAGCTGGGCCATGTGCTGTAGACAACTTGGCTCCTTGCCATCATTCCTTATGGAAACACAGCTCTCCTGGGCAGCACCTAGGCATTTCAACCTCTGATCTACTGACATGTGAACTGCTGTCCCCAGGTGAGCTTATGGATACACTTTTTGTTCCCACAAGCTTGATATGCCAGATATAGGCACACAAACAATTACAGGCAAGGTTGCTTCTCCAACACTTGCAATAAGCCTGCTTTCAAGTTTTTCTGCTGAACATGAGCTCTCTTCTCTTACTGAAGCAGTGCCAGATCAGAATTCTCCAGTCTAAGGTCCAAGCAAAAAAAACTCTTTGTCTTTTAGCTCATACATCAGACTGTTGTATACGACTTTATAGTCCTGCTACAGGACACCGAAGAGTTAATTTTCACTTTGGCTAAAACTCTCCTAGCCAGGAGAAATGTAATAAGTTTAATTGCTATATCTGGACTCTATGATGGGTCTAACGGCAAGAGGTGTTGTGCTGTGCAGCCATTCGTTGTTCATCCACACTGATGTCTGCCTTACATTTTGAATTATTTGCAGTATGTGCAAACATGTGCAGTACACTTTCTTAAATCTTAGTGTAATATTTGCATGATTTTTTAAAACAGACTTCTCCCTTTTCTCCCCCGCCCTGCCATCCTGGGAATCTGGTGCTGTTCTCTCTGGCACAGCTGTGCCTTTTGGAACTGTGAAAATTGTCCACTGCAGCCCACCATTTCTACTTTTGCAGAGGAGCTTCATGTCACACCATGCAGCAGGCAGAGGCAAGAGTTTTCTCACAAAAGGAGCAGATATTCAGACCCCAATATGCTCTGGTTTTTTTTGAATACATGTCCCTCTGCAAATCCAAGAGCAGAGATCAGAAGGATGCAACATTTGTTCTCTGGCAGTGACACAATCGCATGAAACTATTGTGTTGTTTTGTGATTGAAGTCCTTGAGACAAACTGAAGAGGTGAAAAAAATTAATAAAACCCTAGCTGTCATAATTGTAGATTCAAAGTCTGGAAATATAATCCTACTGCCTGACAAACTGAGATCAAAGGAACCCAAGTATTACTACTTGGTAAGCCACTTGCCTCATTTCTCAAGGTTTACTTCAGGATTACTTGTAGTGCTTTGCAGTTAGCAAAAGGGTGGGTAGTAAAACAGTAAATCCTGGTGTGTGCTTCAGGTGTGTAATCATATCCTGAGACAGGCTGTCAGCCTTTGGGTGGGAGTGAGCTGCCCTGAAAATTGGAAGAATTCATATAAGTGACAGAAGTGATTGAGCAGCTGAGGAGAGATGCCCTCTTTAGCTCCTAAATTGTGGATTTATGTGAACTGAACCACTAGGATTGTCAGTTATGATACTTGATCATTTCTTTCCCTGCTCTCTCATACATCTTCCCTCCAAAATGTTATGGTAGTGAGTATAAGATGAAGAGATCAGTGCTATGGGGGATGGAGATGCCTGTACAGAGCATAAAACCCACTTGAGCAGACCTGCTCTAGGACCAAAGGCGGCTTAGAGAAGGCTAAGGTGGCAATCTGGGCAATCATGTACCAGCATTTGTGTATGCCTGTGCACACGTATGGTTGGGGGCAGGAGCTGTTGTGGGGATGTTTCTTGGCTTTGTTTTATTTTTTTAATTCAAATAAACATTGTGGTCCTATTCTTTGATGGGCTGAAGGACATGGAAGCCTCTCCTTCCCAGACACATTTTCTGGGAATCTACGCTCCCTCCACAGAGCACAGAATAAACAAACTAGAACTTTTTTGGGTTTTAAAATCAAAATAAATAACTATTTTTCTGCCTTTCCCTGCTGCCTCCTTCCCTTCCCACCATCTCCCCAGCTGCCTTCCCTTGACTGGAGCATCCCTTGGGAACTCCTCCACCCCAGCCATGCCTGCAATCCTGAGATAACACATCCCACCATGTCCTCCTGCTGAGGCGCGAGGGCAGCACTTAGAATGTCCTTGTCTCTGTGTCCAGGGCTCTAGAAACCAGCCCCTGATCAGCAAAATGCTGGTGTATGGTTTCAAGGGCCACTGCAGCGCATGGATAACTGACACAGGGTTCTGAGGTGGGACTGCAGCCTGGGTTAGACCTGCTGGCTTTAAACATTGTTGCAAGCAAGTGACAACATCCTGGTTAGAAAAGGTGAGACTTTGGTGCAGGTGGTTGATTTTCCTCTCAACTCTCAAGAAAGTTTATGGAGTTTTTAAAAAAACCTAGTGTTGGAAGGACTACACTTACCAGTACTGGTACCTGGGTTGAAGCAACTTGCAGAAGTTGCAAGATAACTTGTAGAGTTGATGCTATGAGTCGGTCCACTTCTGAGTGTTACCAGTATCTGAGCCAGAGAAAGAGTGAGATGATACTAATCTGGGGATCAGACACTGTCAGAATAACAGTGTTCAGCTATTGGTGTTCTACATGGAGGCACACAAACTCTTTGGGTGCCACTGGGGAATAATGGCCATTGAACTACCATTTTACATTTAAGTATGATGCCATGAGCTCACTCTAAGAAAGCTTTTTCTTGTCAGTGTTTCACATCACTAGCTATTTTTATATAGTACTTGGTATAACAGATTTCTTCTCAGCCCTTAGACTTGGACAGGATTTGTATTTGTGAACTGTGGTGACCAGTGTTAAATGGGAGGAGCAGGAAATGAGGGTGTCTCTGGTGTTGCTGGGATTGGGAAAAATCTATTTGCCAGAAGAAAAAACTACCCCAAACCACTGAGCCTTGCCTGCTAGGAGAAGAAGAAAAGGTAGCAGGGTCTTCTGAGTCCCAGGCAATGCTAGTATGGCATATGGGGGTATAGATGTGACAATCATAAATTGATATGAAAGCTGGTGACAGCTCTTCACCAAATCTTGCAATTAAAAAAAATCCAGTAGGGCACTTGGCTGACTGTAATCACTCAAGGCAATTTTGGGGCTGTTGCTTGGTGGAGCTATGAGAGCAAAGCTTTGCTAATTCACATTAGCTGTAGTGCAGCTTGGATCTAATTGGTTATTGATGGGTACCAAAGATATCAGTCAGTCATTGGTGGTTGATTAAACACGTCAACAAAGCTAAGGCACAAGGCAGGAACTGGAACAATTTGCTGCAAGCATGTGTCAGTGCCAAGTCTAGTTACAGTTGCTAATAAGCTTTGTTCTACAAGCTGTGTGATAGGTGGAGATAGGGCATCTTCACTGAGGCTCTCCTATCCTGAATGACACGGTCAGTGGAGCATGTCCCAGCCTGCAGGCTGTGGCCACAGAGTCTGTGGGAGAGGTAATGGCAGCTAGGAAATAGGAGGTTGTCTTCAATTGCTGCAATACCACAGCTCTCCAAGGCTGTGGGCACAAGAGATTGTAAGGAACCATCCGTTTCTCCTGTGTCTCCCACCTCTCAGGTGTCCCTGAAGCAAGCAGATTGGTACATGAGGGTTTATTAATAAATAAATAAAAGTTTAAAAGGAGATACTAAGGCCTCTCACCCCTATTATGTGCAAATAAACAAACAAGCAAGCAAATTCATCTAGTTCTTGAAAATCCAGGGAGGAAGACTCCCCAAGCAAGCTTGGAGATCAAGCATAAGAAAGTATGAAAGTATTGCTTAACATGTAACCAAAATCATCCTTGATGCAACTTAAGCCTGTTACTACTTCTACTGTCCACTGCAACCACTGAGAAAGAGGAATGGATTAATCCTTTCTCCTGCATGTATTTGAAGGTCATAATAACCTGTCTTCTAGACTAAACAACCCTCATTCTTTCACTCTTTTCTTGTAAATTGTGTCTTCTGGACCTTCTTACAGTTCCTTCTTGGACTTTCTCCAGTTAACTCACATCTCAGAGAGCTCAGTGCCTGGGACTGGTTGCGGTGTTCCCAGCTTCCTCTTTGATGAAAAATCACAGCCTGCATTTGTGAATCTGCCGGGTGAAAGTGAAGGTCTGGGGTTATCAGAAGTGAGTGTGGGGACAGTGGTATGTAAATTTGCCTCTTGGAAAATGAAAGTGTCAAGAAAGGGTGTGCGAGCAATTGCTTGCACGTTCTTCATAATATGTTGACCAGCGCTGGGTGTGGGGATGTTGTTTGCCGATATGGACAGTAGAAGTCCCAGGAAGGAGGTGCTGTCTGAATGCCAGCCCAGAAGAAGGAGGTCCCATAGCAATAAAAGCTGGCCTCCTGATCAGATTGCACATGTGCTGACATCCATGTCTTATTAACACATGACTTGTGCTTCGCAACAGCATGCACCCAACTTGTGTATTATTTTGAGATCAGATCTGTTTTATTGCTGATCCCAGGGGCATGACTAATAAAATCATAGCACCATTTTTTCTAGCTCCTAGTCTTCAGTGTTATTTTCCTTCTTCCCCATGGCCCCCTCTCCCTGCATTATCTGTCCGTTATTGATCTGTGTGATAGGAATGCATTAAAGAAAGACTGTTTTGATGTTTTGCTGTATGGTTAATGGATCTAAAGTCTGGATCACACAGATACCTGAACACGAGCTTAGTTGCTGGACTTGCATATAGAGGAGAGACTTGCTCATGCATGAGAACAGCATGACACAGAGAGATTGTGGGATACCAGGCACAAAGACATTTGCCTGATGCTGACCTGCACCTGTATTTATTTTTCAAGGAGCTGAGCTGCGGTGGAAAACTCCACCATGGTGCAGCAGAGGCATGGCCAGTTGTCCTACTGTCCTTGCTCTGGGAGCATGCATCCTACATGACAGCTCTTTCCTCTTGCAGCATAAGGCTGACTTGCCTAAGGTGTGCTTTGAGGAAAAAATACCAAGATGAAAAGTAAGATCTTTTTCCCGTTGCTGGGCTCATAGCTTAGGTTACTCCATAGCTTTACTTCTAGAAATGTGCATTTTTTAATGTTCTGTTATTTCTGTTAGAAGCATCATACTTACTGAAAGATAAGTATGAAAAAGCAAAGGAGGAGGGGTGTCTGGTTTTGGTGGCTTTTTGGTTTTTCTTCCTGTTGTATGTGGCTCTGGCTCAGGGGACACAGAACAGGTGCTGCCTTATGCCCTTGGCATAAGACCAATCACTGCCTTCAGGAGCTGAGTATGACAGCACTCCTCAGCACTGTCAACCCCACTTAAAGATAAGACAGCGGCTAGAGTTGCGTACCTAAATGCAGACATCTATGCTCAAACAAATGCTCCTTATTCAAGGCCTGGTTCACTTGTCCACCCGTTTTCTAGGCAGAGCAGTGGCCAAGCAACTGCTCCCAACGGTACCCTTGCCCCCAGAGGAGCACTCAGAGTGGCTGTAATAGTCCTAATCCCCACCTCCATCAGCCCCAGACAGCATCTCAGTTTGGCAGAGCACTGGCAAACAGCACCCTCAGCCATGTATCGTGTCCTAGTTAGACCAGTGCTGGGCTTTTCTCACTGCAGCATCCTCCAGGTCTGCCAAAGCCCAGCCTTTGTGCCTGGGGTGGCCAGGCTCTGTTTATAATTGACTCTCGTTGTCAATAATAAAGGAAAAGTGCAGATAGGGCTTGTTTACTTTGTGGGCATTCCTACCTGTCTGTTATGCAAAGTCCCTGAAGAGCAAACAGAGGAGAACAGGGTTGTATCAGGAACAACTGAAATAAAAGCAGGATGGACACAATGTGTGTCGAGCCCAATGCTTTGCATAGCTGCACTGTCAGCAAACACAGTGAGCCAGAGGGCAGGGAACCAGCTGCTAGCACAGCTTCTTTCTTAGCTCCTATTTGCCTTTGCATTTGGACATAAAGAGGTCTGTAAGCTAGGGATTTGGGCAGTTAACCTCAAATAAACCCTAAAAGACCTACTTCAGTGAAGTGTAACAGTGTCTGTTGAATTTAATGGAGATGGGCTTGCTCTCACCAATGGTGATTTCGACTCTGAAAGTTTGTTGCTTCCTGGAAGCTAATGGTATTTTGGGGGCATCTCTTTTGCTTTGTGTGTGACTTTGATTACTGCTTTTCTACCTTGGCTTTATGTCTGGCTCCTCTGCACAGCTGCATGTGTCTACATGTGTGTGAGAGAGAATAGCCAGCAGCAAAAGGATGCACTACTGTCAAGACAGACATTTGGTTTTGCTGTGAAATATCCTTTATACTCGACAGCAAATATTTGACACTGAGCAAGAAAATCAGGTATGCTGTTTGACAAATCAGATCACTGCAGAAAGTGGTGTATTGACTCACCAGCAGATCATTTCATAGCCTCACCCAGCCCCATTACTTAAAAATACTGTTTAGGATCAAAATATCCTGCAGGCAGTCAGTTCTGTTTCTTTAAACAAAACCAAATCATGCTTTATAAGGTCAGCAAGCTGCTGAAGAGTGACTTGGTGGAATACAGCTACAGATGGATAGCTATGGGATGAAATTAAACTGTTTGGAGAGGCTGTTGGCAGCTGGCACCGTTCATTTGCAAGGGGAGCTGGTTGCAGGAGCTCTCTGTTTTCACTTCTACAGGTTTGTGATTCACTGATGGGTAAAGGAAGCTCACAGCAATTAGAAGTGCTGGTCTCTGCTCTTGGCAGGTAGGGTAGCATGGATCATTTCCAGCTCTACTTGTTGATTTCTTGAGGCCTTCTGGGTGTTCAGGTGCAGGACACAAAATAAGCCCTATCGTGGACTGTTGGAAAGAGAGACAGGAATTGTAGTTACATATAGCTTTGACCAAGCAAAAAGTTATCCAAATGAGTCTGTTCTCTTGCTCTATGTAATTACCAGCAATTGAGAGATCATTGAAATAAAATACAGATCCAGTAATTTGGAGGTCCTGGAATATAAAAGCCTGACTGCATCTGTTGCATCTTCTAAAAGTACCAAGCTGTTTAATACAGCTTCCAGGACTTGGGACTTCTGATGTGACCCAACTGAGAGCAGCAAACCAGAGGGAATAAAGCATCCCCCACTTTGAGTGACAACTTCTGGACAAAGAACAAGGTGGCCCCATCTCCTATTAGAAAAGCTTAGCCAAAGGCAGGCAGGAGCAGAAAGAATTAAACTTCTATTGAAACCCTGTTTTTAATAGGATCGGATCCAAGCCACAATTTGGGAATTCAGAAGGCCATGTCCTATTCTTTGGTTGTCCCTGATGTCAAGCAGGATGATTTACTTTTTTTTATTATTTATTTATAAAGATGAAGCACTGTGTTTACTGCTGTCCTGGTGACTTCAATAAGCCTGGACTGACATCTCAGTGGGATCACAATGCAATATAACATATCTTAGCTCTAGTCTCAGGTGTAATTCTCCTTTGCACTGATTTAAAACAACGTAGCACAGTCTCTGTATACTACCTTGCCCCTAAATGTCCTGCAGAGATATGCTGGGTCCCAAACCCCAGAAACCTCAGCAGTGCCTGAGGATTAGGAGTATGAAACAACTGTCCTTCACCTGGTGTCTCCTTGTAGCCCTTTGCAAATCCAACAAAAGCTACTAGCCCCTTCTCAAAACTTAGGCCATCTATTTGCATGGCATTCCTAAAGTAAGATGCATAAGATCTTGGGTGGTTATTCCTTTTCAAGCAAAGCTTCTGCATGTGGATTCTAGCAGATGAGGATGAGGCTTATGCTGTTGCTGAAGAGGATCTGTGCACACAGGAGCTGATGGCGTATGGCAAAGAACTCTTCAGCACATACTGTCTATTCTGAGCCTCTGCCAGCTTTCTGCTACCCCTGGTTTGTTGTTGCTGGGTGCACAGTAAAGGAAGAAGTGCTGATAGCTGTGCTTATGGGGAAGACTGAAATCTCTGGTTTAATTCAGACAGAGGACAGAAGGCAGAGTGGTTTCTCCTTCCCTCCCTTCAAAGGAGGGCAGGATGTTTATGTACTGCTCAGCTAAAGGTACCTGAAGCCTGAAAGCCTCTTACTCAATTTTGCCTGGTAATTGAGATTTCTTATTGGCACGTCCAATATCAATGGATCCAGATTAAACCTGATGTGCCTAAACAAACTCTGCCTTCAAAGGCCAGCTTGCAACATCCTCTGAGAGGTTTCTGGCTTGACGTCATCCTGCTCAGAGTTTCTTTCAAACACTCCTTTGTTAGCCCAGGAACAGGGTGCATTGCTTGGATGCACGTTCACAGCCCCCGTCACTGCTTGGGGGGCCAAACAGCAAGGGGATTTGAGACATGGAGACCAGAGCCCAGAGGAAAATACTGTGTAATCAGAGAAGTGGCCTCAAGGAGACAGTTGGGCTGTTTATCTCGCCTTCAGCCTCCCCTGGGGAGGCGGCTGCACTGTGTCACCTCCATCACACAAATCTCTGCCCAGCCTAATTTGTAAAATCCCACAAAAGTCTTATATTTTTGAAGGGAGCTCTGCCCAGGCTGGGCTGGGACTCAGCACAGGCAAGCCTGCTTATCAGCATGGGGCTTCGCCCAATGTGAAAGCACAGAGAGCTCCTTTATCCCTCCTGCCATTATTCAGGCTGGCTCAGCTTGGGGGTGCCTTCATCTTCCCTTGCACTGTGTGTGTACAAGGTTTGGCAGCAGCAGGCCTGCCATAAATTCCATTTGCAGGAGGCAAGCACCAACTGCCAGCAGGTAGGACAGAAATCCCCTGCTACCAATGTCTTGAGGAAAGAAGGAGCAAAGAAATGGTGTCAGGAAAGCTGGGAAGCTGCTTGCTCTGAATCAGCACTGTATGAGATGGAGGAGGGAGGGCTGAGCACTTATTTTTTTGTTGTTTTTTTAATACCATCAAACATGGGCTTGTGGATCATTCCTGCCCTGCAGGAGCAGCACAGCTGCAGGTCAGACCCTCAGGCGGTGTAAATAAGTGAGCCCTGCCGTGTTCGTGCTGGATTCGGATCGAAAGCATGGTTGCCACCTGCCTGCTTTGTTAACTGGATTAGCAATTTACAGGCAGTCACTCTTTTATGGCTCTGGTGTCTGGTTTTCCAACATAATTCTTCTTTTCCCTGTCTCAGACTCTGGTGAGTCTGGCCCCTCACTCTCTGTAATTGAAATAGAAGCTTTGCTGTGCATCAGACAGACTCAGGCTTTTGTTGCGTTGGGGTTTTTTTTAGGTTTTTTTTCTTCCTAATTTCTTTAATGGTGACCCAAGGGAGTATGGCTGTAACTTTGAATACCTTCCAGCACCACCAGCTGAAATGAGATTGGGGAACAGGGAGAACTAAAATATGCTTCAAAGGAGTACACAGGAGGAATACAAATAGGAACAGATAGCCTGAATTTAATCTCTTACAGGGTCTTTCATAGAGAATAATATCACCTCAGCAGGGGCAAGTGCCTGTAAGGGTAGAAGGAGATGGCTGCCTGCTACTTCCTCCTCTTCCCAAAGTCTTTTCTGGAGAGACTGTTGTGCTCCAGGATGGGCAACTGTGGAGTCCTGGGGGATTTTTTTTTCAGCTCTCCCATCAAACTGTTGCCTAAATGCTTATCTCTGCCTGCAACGAATCCTTCTTTCCTATCAGAGCAGGTGTGTGGTCCTAAAGAAGACTAAAAGTAAATAAAAACCTCAACTGAAATGGCAGAAAGTGGTTGTACCCACTGATGTTCTCCAGCCCCAGGTGCTCTGGCCGAGCAAGGTGCTGACTTACACAGTGCAAAGGAAAAGTACATGCAGCCTGTGAAAGCATCACATCTGCCTTTTCCTGGGGTGGAAAATCATTCAAAAAAGCTGTGACAAGTGCTGTAAATTCAAACTCAAAAGTTAATAGCTAGGAAAACATACATTTGCTTCCATCCCCTTGTTTACTGGAGACATATCTGAGAGTTGGAGCAAATGCCAGTCACTTCTCACTGTCTTATATCACGTATTAACCCAGGCAACAGGTCACCAACTCTCAGAGGCAGCCACTGCTCTGTCTCAGAATGAAATCAGTTCTGCATCTTCAAAAGACACAAATCATTCAAAGATAGTCAGGGACAGAAGAAATTGTACAAATACAGTGTTTGGGTCCAGGTCCTGAGACACCTGGAATCGACAGAGCTACAATGATTTATGTGAGTATATTCCAGGGCATGGACCCCTCCACTTGTGTGTTGGTTGGAGAGTTGATCTCACCCAGGAGAGCTTGCCAAAGCCATCGAGTCAAGGCTCTGTCCTGAGCAACATCCTTCTTCACTGCGGGATAGGAAAGACTCTGATTTCATCCTGGGAACCATGTTACATGAAGACTTGAGTATCCTCACACCCTGTTGCTGCTCACTAACCTTTGAAGCTACAGAAACACCTCAAGGGTGTCGCCTGCTGTGAGTGATGGTGCTCTGTTGGCCTGGGGGATGCACGCTGACATCTCGCTGAACTGCGGAGGGATTTGAGAAAGGAATCTAAGTGAAAAATAGTGTTTGGTGCATTTAAAGCAAGAAGATAAAGTGCTTCAATCAGGTCTGTCTACAACTTAGTCACAGGCACCCATGCTGATCTCCTCTTTACCCACAATTCACTGTTACCTGCATGTAAAACCCCCTTTCCATGCAAGACTGTAAGAGTAAATGGCTGTATTTTATCCTTTTGTGTATTTGGAGGAGATTGCCCTGCAGGGCTAGTTCTCATAGCTGTAGCTTAGCAAGGGAAAACCCAGTGTTAAACTGTTCATGACAACAGGATCGTTGCCATTCCTCTCCAGCTCCTTCATTTTTCCTCTCTTTGAAGGCTACCTTTCTATCCAATGCTTGTTCACTAAGTGCAGCTAGTCTTTAATGTAAAATAAATGGAAAAAACTGAGGATAGCATCTCCAAAAGAAGCTGCAAACACAGGAATGAAAAGCTGGGTGGTGTGAACCACTCTCCTTTTCTGGATGATCCTTCTTCAATGCTGAGAAATGTGTTTATTTTTACCTAGAAACTGCCTGCTGACTACCAGCCCTCCCAGATTTAAGCCTCAAGCTTTCTCCACTGCAGTCAATGGCTGTATTTGCATGAATCATTAAAAAATGAAACGGTTTTGTTATCTCTAGCAAGTCTTTCTGCTTAATGCTGTGGGTAGGAGGCTCAGTCCCAGGCTGGCAGTTACGTCTGTACCACGTATTTCACAGTATAGCTATGGGTTTGTCAACTGTCAGTTCACATAGTTTCATGATTATATCTTGCTCTAAATATAGGAAAAGCCTGATAATCACTGATGTCAGGCAGTCCTGTTCCTGGTCAGTCCCCTACCACCTCATTAACTTTTAAAATGTGCAGGTTTGCAATAATAAAAACTAGGAGATAGGGAGGTGTGAAAGGTAAGGCACAAAGGTAGAAAACATGTAATGGCAAACTTAACATGAAATAAGAATAACAAAATCTAAAGAAAGAATCTGAAAATAGGTGATGGGTTGAAAAATGAGCCCTGGTATTTATAATTAGTAATGTTAAATTGTCAGTGTTAAGAAAAATAAAGGCTGGGGAGGAAAGAAACTGTTACTCTGATCCTGTAGATGCTCTGCAGTAGCGTAGGGCATGTGTGTTACTGTTAAACTTCTTGAGACCTTAGATAGAGCATACACCATAATTTAAAGAGAAATCAGTATTAGCAAGTGGTATTTATGAGTATAGCAGCAAAACCTATACCTACCTTACCTTTGAACATCCTGCTTGTCCGTCTTCTGTCTAAAAGGGTTTGTGTTGGTATGCAGCTGGGGGGCCCATACAGCCTTTTCAAACGGAGATTTATGTGTGCCACTGCTGTACAAGGAGCAAGTAGTAGTGAGAGGATGCTGTGTTTGTGACCATGTTTGATGTCTGAAGTGTGTCCGGGCTGAATTGAGCTAATGGGAAATATTGGGGCTGCAGGGGAGTTGACTTGGGTCTCGCTTTCTCCTAGTGTGCAATCACCCAGGGACATAGGTGCACTTGTTTGATCAGAGCTGCACTAGTGGAGACCGGCCTGCAGTTTGCCTGATGTGCTCATCAATAGGCTAGCACTAGGCATCTCAGCACAGGAATGGTTTGTGCAGATCTAGTGTGACTCCTCAGATATTTAAGCAAGAGGCAGATTTAAGTACCTGTTGGGCTTATCGAACTGTCCACCATTCCCGGTATGTTTGCACGTACTTTGGGGAAGCTCATCTCTTCTGCAAAGCAGAATTAGAGCATAAGCCACTTTGATACTTTCCGCATCCTGTAATTCCCTTCTTGTCATAGACTTTGGGGAAGCGACACAAACTGCGAACTATGTGATTACCCAGACTTGGGTAACTTCTGTGCTGCATCTTGTACAAGGAGGTAGGAAGGAAAACTGAAAATCTTCATGCAATTGGGCAAGCTAAAGCCAAATAACATTGTGAAAGTGTGTGTCTGATTAGTCCAGGACCAGTTGCTATATATTAACTGTCTCCCTGTTCAGCAGATCTGCCAGTCCATAAATGTTCATGGAAGTGAAAGGCTGCGTCTGCCTTTAATTGGGACAGATAAACTGCAGGCAAGCCAAATTCCTAGGCATGCCTGCACATGTTCTTTACAGAGCTAGTATCTCTTAGTGATCTGACTTAAACATAGTCAAAATGATTAAAAGATGCCCTTCCCTTATGTTTTGAAATGTAATTTTCACTTGAAAAATAGTAACAATACTACTGACTGTGATGCAGCACACTTTTAGTAGATCTCAAAGCAATTCACAACAAGGAGTTAAGTATTAGGCACAGTTAGGATTTAAAACAAAACTTAACTAACTGATTTTCTGTCTGGAAATGCTGATTTATCAGAACTGAAACTATTTGTGGGAATAAGTATCCCCCTGAATTCAAAACAAAACTGTTCTAGCACTGCTTTAAAACACACTAAAAGGCACTGCTGTGATCTAAATTTGAAGTTTTGTTTTCTGGATAGAAACAATGCTTTATTTAGCTTATACTAAAAAGCTGGAGAGCATTAAAAAGTCAAAATTGAAGCAAAACATCTTGAAATTATTATAGCAGTGTCTTTTGGATAATAGGCTTGTGAACGTTTTAGAGATACCAAGTTTTGCTTGAAGACAGATGCAGAAATAGATGATCTTGACAATCCCTCCAGTGCAGGAAGACCATTTTACCATCAGCTCTAGTAGGTATGACCTCCCCATCCTGCACTTGGATGACCCAAAGGGTCAGACAGAGATGAGGCAGCTCTGGGAATGGAAATTGAGTTTCCAAATCCTAGGCCAACTCCCTATCTCTGAGATAAAACCACTCCCTTCCCCTTCATCCCCAAATGGTTCACTGGGAACTGCTGACTCTGCAGATGCTGCCGGCTCCCTGCTAACCAGATCACCCCGCTGGGCACGTCCCAGGCAGGGTGAATCAACCTTGTGGCTCTGGGCTCCCATCACTCCTTTATCTGGTTTCTTCCCCTAAGGAAGAATGGAAATGCATGTTTAAAGTTAACCCTGGTCACTTGAGTTAGAGGTATTAAAGGAGTATTTAATAGAGACATTCATTAATTCCAAACCTGCCCTCCAGCTGAGTTTCACAAATCTTCTATTTCACTTTTTTAATTAAAAAAAAGTTCAATATATTTCCTTTGTATCGACCACTATGTCTTTAGGTGAAATATTGTGTATGCAAATAATGTTTTCCATACAAATTGCTCATGCTGTTTTCAAAAGGGGAGAGATTATTTCAAGCAAGAAGGAGCTTGACTGAGATGCCCTCCCAAGGTCTCCTCCAATCTGAATTTTGCCTGTGATCCCTTGGCCATGAGAAATTGTTTGGGCTTTATTTTCTTCCTCCAGACGAGTACAGGTAAAGCTTCTCCTCCCTTGTGGAAATAGTTTTGGAAACCATACATGTTATTGTTGAGACTTTGATGCAGAAGAGGAATAGATGGGCAGCTGGCAAAAGTTTTGTTTTTGACTTCAGTGGTGTCTGGACTTGCCCTGGTGTTTATGTCTCCAAAGTCTGACTCAAACCCAGTTGAAGCCAATGGAAAGAATCCCAGCAGCTTAACAGATATAAAGTTGCCGCTCTTGAAAGGATAGACTTTTGGTAATACATAGTTTCATAAATTTCATTCTTTCTGATCTGTTGGTGAGTTATCAAACAGGGTTTTTAACAATGGTTATTCAGGCACGCACAAACACATTTCATTCTGCTGGTGCTACCAAGATGACGCACTCTGCCACACCATCACCGCATATTTTGGCACTGATGCTGTACCCATTGTGCACAACCTTCTCCACTTGCCAAACACTCCTTACTTTTCTTGGGCAGTGGCTGGGCTGTGTCTGTTTACCTCTGTTTGCTGCCCTCTTGTCTTTCTTTTGATATGGCTCTACCTCTTTGGCTGTTTGCTAGTTTTGCTGCATAAATCTGTTTATTTTAATGCTGCTGGGATCCTATCACGACAAGGGTGCCCACAGCCTCTGTGGTGTCTTCCTTTCCTAGTCTCAGCAAGATAAAATAGTCACTTGAATTTACTACTGCTTTGAAAAACAACTGGTTTCCTCAAAAGGTGAGGATAAGGCTTACGGGAAGAGGTGGTACTGATAGATAAAACAGAAAAGCCTTTGGCCATGCAAGTCTTTGCTTGGGGCATTTAGTAGTAGCCAGTTAGCAGATTTCTCAATGGCTTCCCATGTGCAAGGGCAGCTCCCCAATGAATGTGTCCACAAGGTCTGTAATTTCTAAGCTCAAGAAATGTTTCTGATAATCTGTAACATGCCTGACAAAGACTCCCCATGCAAAAATGGTGTTTGTCTTCAAAGAAATGCTTTTGGAGAGCTATTTTGTGGTAAGTATCTCAATGTTACTGATCCTCATTAGATTAGAAAAGTACATGCTTTTCCCTCTAGGAAGAGTATGTGAGTGTTGGAATTTCTAACATTAGAAATGATTGAAACTGAGTAGTTTGAAATGATAATTTTTCCTATAGCTGACACTTAAAAGATGACAGTTTTCTTTCCCATGTCCATTCTCATTATTTATCAGAACTTACAGTGTGATTTACATCCATAGCAAGCAAAAAGGCCACTGCCTCCCATCTCCTTTGCCTGCTGCCGTTCCAGCCTTTACCAAACAGCTGCACTGCCACCTTTTGCCTGTTTTACAGCTCACAGCTGAATTTCCACATGATTTTTTTTTTCTCATCCTGCCAACTTCACCATGTATGTCCTAAGAAAACCTGGACTACAAAGAAGAAATCATGTGTGCACGTGCACAGTCAAGATGGTTTGTAAATTGATTTTTGTTTCTAGCTGGTCTCTATCACTGACCGTGAGTGCCCTATACAAAATTCCAGCGTTGATTTAGAGGAATGGAAGTCTACCGTGTTGCTCCCCATGACCCAAAAAAATAAAATGCTTTGTTCAGCCACTGTTAAGCCAATATAGTGGCCAGTGATTAGTCACAAGCATTTTGACTCAATAAGGTTTGCTCAATAGCCTGGTTGATACAGGTAGCATCTGAAATAACCAAATGGGTGTTGGTAGAAGACAAAGCTTAGACCATCTGTTGATATAAATCAGGATTTCTTATTTGATTTTGGAGAAACTACCCTGATTCATACCCAGTGGTTATCTGTTTCAAGTTATATTAACTGTGCCAGTTGTGTCTCCTGCTGTGGCAAAGGAAAAGTGGTGCATGTCTATGGCTTATGGATGGATTTATTTTCTTTTTCTTTCTTCTCAGTTGAAATATTAGTTAAATACAAAGTCGATTTAAGAAAAAAGACAAGTATCTGAAAGCCAAGTGAACCCAGATGTACTTTAAACCCTCTCACGTTGCTCATTTAAAAGAATCCTTGGTATTTTTCCTTTCCTGACTAAGAAAGGAGTCCCAAAGTCATCCTCTATTTAGGAAAATAAATGTTCTTCATGAACATGCTAATTCCAGCAGCAGCCAGACCCACACCAAGTGGCACTTCCAAGCCAGAGCAGAGTCCCTGGCCCTAGCCCTGGGAACCTTTGAAAGAGAGCTGGACTCGCCACTGTCTCCTGGGAAGTGCCAGAGCAATTAAATATCTAAAACCCAACCTTTAACAGAAAGCCAGCTCTTGCAGCCTTGAGAGACTTGATGCATGCAAGAAAAGATTGGAAAAATTTCACCTGCATTGTAAACATGATTTCCCTCAGCATGCCACAGCATGGCTAAGGGAACAGTGGCATCTGGTGTTCGCTGAACTCTTTCACAGTCACTGCTTCCCAGGTGGGTGCTGGCAGGCTTTGCTGGGCATGGGCAGGATTTGTCTCCCCATATGCAGGTATCTAGTGGCATCTGAGAACTGCAGGATGTCAAAGACATCTGTACAAGCATCCAGGCAGGACACAGGCCGTATGGAGATTCAAGCCCATCTGAATGGCAGCTAGAGGTCTGGATGGTGCATAAACAGAGAGAAACCCAAACTTGCTTCTAGTGAATAAGGTTGGGGAATGAATTCCCCCTACCCAGGACTGGGGTGGTGATGCAGCATCACCAGGGAGCTTCTGACTTGGATGCTGCTTGAGATTTATGGATTTTATTAAATCTTTATTCCATCTTTCTCAATGGAGAGGAATTTGCTGCCTAATGAGGTGCCCTGGTCCATTTGGTGATGCAGCCTGTCCACCCAGAGGCCTATGACACTCAGTCTGTGTTGCAACAGCTCTAGGGTGTGATGCTCAGCTCTGTGTGTCTGACTTATTTTTACCATCTGAACATGTCCTGAGTTTAATCTCACTGTCTCAATTTGAGTTGCAATTTGAGATGCAAGTGCTGCCTAGGAGCCTTTCCCTTACCAGTGCCAGAGACTTTTAACTTGCCCAAAATCTGGAATTAGTTTCATTTGAACCTTGACAGACTTGAGAGGTGGGCTTGTGCAAACTGCATGAGGTCCAACAAGGCCAAGTGCAAGGTCCTGCACGTGGGTCAGGGCAATCCCAAGTACAAACACAGGCTGGGCGGAGAATGGATTGGGAGCAGCCCTGAGGAGGACTTGGGGATGTTGACTGATGAGACGATCAACACGAGCCAGCAACTTGCATCCCAGAGGTCACCTGTATCCTGGGCTGCATCAAAAGAAGCGTGACCAGCAGGTCGAGGGAGGTGATTCTCCCCCTCTACTCAGCTCTTGTGAGACCCCACCCACAGTACTGCATTCAACTCTGGGCCTCCAGCGTAAGAAGGACATGGGTTGCAGCGAGTCCAGAGCAGGGCCACAAAGATGATCAGGGGGCTGGAGCACCTCTCCTGTAAAGACAGACTGAGAGAGGTGGGGTTGTTCAGCTTGGAGAAGAGAAGGCTCTGGGCAGAGCTTATGGCAGCCTTTCAGTACCTGAAAGGGCCTATAAGAGAGCTGGAGAGGGACTTCTTACAAGGGCATGTAGTGATAGGGCAAGGGGTAATGGTTTTAAACTGAAGGAGGATAGATTTAAATTAGATATTAGGAAGAAATTCTTAATGATGAGGGTGATGAGACACTGGCATAGGTTGCCCACAGAAGTTGTGGATGGCCCCTCCCTAGAAGTGTTCAGGGCCACGTTGGATGGGACTTTAAGCAACCTGGTCTGGTAGGTGTCCCTGCCCATGGCAGGGGGCTTGGAACTAGATGGTCTTTAAGATTCCTTCCAACCCAAACCATTCTATGATTCTATGTCTGTTTGTGCTTCTTTTCCCATCTTTGTTCTTGCCATTAAACAATAGTCCCACCATATCTGCTGTATAGACATGGGTAACTTTTCTGCTGTTAGAGCCTAAATACATCTTTTAAACACCTCTGGCAGGCCAGTATCAATAGGTAAGTGAGCTTGCTTGGAGACAAAATAAGCTGTATTTCCTTACCCTGGCAGGAGAGGAAGCCCAAATCCGAGCAAAACAAAAGTTAAGATTGTGCATCTTCCTGGTAATTTCTGTGAAGGAAAATGCAAATTACTCTCTGCATTTTGCTAACTGAAATACAGTTTATTGGTCTTCTGCCTTAACTGCATGAATGACAGGGCATTTCCTAATTAGATTAACGGAATGACAAAATTGAGCTTGGACCTCTACAGAAACAATTTCTGCTGGTTCCTGTAATTTTTCAAGTTGTTTCAAGGCTGTTTTGCAGTATTTGCAGGTTCCCCTGTGATCAGTTTTATCTGAGCGCTGGGACTGACAGACCTTTTTCTGTTCATGTTGTGATCGGTACATCATTTGATGTAGAAGTCCCCAAACCTCGTTACTCCTCCCTGCTATGCAGAAGTGAGCAGCTCTGCTTTGATCCGATGATGCTGCTAATTCGTGCTCCTCCCTGTGGCTGTGCTCAGAAATGCCGCACTTCCCCTTCACCAGGCCTTACTTTGGTAGCTAAACTCATTCAGAGATCCTAATTATTGTATCTTTTAGGCAGTTTCTGTCCTATTAAGTTACAACAAATTGCATTTTGTTGACATCAGAACTGGTTTCACAGCTACAAGTGACAGCAAGGGCTCTTTCTGCAAAGGCACCGCTTAACAGCAAACTCCATCGCCCAAACAAGCAGCACAACAGCTAACAAGGTATCTCTTCTCACCCACGAGATTTAGAAACTCATCAGGTGGTTTTACGTAACATGTAGTACTATAAAGCAGTAACAACCCAGGTGCTGACTTTTGGGTGGTGTACTTTGGCACAGTGTTCCTCAGACTATCAGATCTCTGTTCTGCAATGGTTTGTTCAAATCGAACCCCAGAGTTGCCATGCACTGAAGTTTATTTTCTATAAAAACATGGGAGGTTTTCCAAAGTGCAGCTGAACTGCTGCTTAAAAAAAAAATCAATGGGAACTGGGCACCTTACTCCAAATCCCACTGAAATTAAATTCAATCCCCATTATCTCCTATGAAGACTTTGGTCTTAGGCTAGCAAACAACCCTACTCTTGCAAGTCAGTGGGCAATTGAAATTGTGTGAAGAACACGACACAGGCATATGCTGTACCTTTTTGCTATCAGCAGTCAAGATAAATGTTGTTGCCTGATCAGGGTTACAGAGAGAGTAAGAAACGTTAGTTTTGTAATGTGTTTTGTTTATTAAACTCAGTTTTCACTGATGTCCTGAGTTGACAAAAATGTTGCTCAGGAAGACTGACAAACAGAAACAATTAATAAATATGTATATATATATATATATATATATTTCAAACACTGTTGGTATAAACAAATAAAAGCTCTGGTTTGCTATTTCGGGAGGTCCTGTGTAACCAGTATTTTCAACTGGCCAATTAGCAGCACATGTATTAGTGAAGAACTTCCACTTGTTTTTCAAAGTTCAAATCCAGTGTTTTAAAATTATTGCTCATTGCCAAGATATCAAGGATTTTCATTAAAAATCCTCATTAACAGCAGGGACAGTATATATTGACAGTACACACAGCTTTATAGCGGGTGTTTTCTACGTAATAAAGACCAAAACTTTCAGATGTTGGGCAACTAGTCTGAGGATATTACAGGAGCCAAATTCTCAGGAGGTCTGACCTTGGCACCTTCCTAAAATCCACCTTCTTTTAAGATGGTGGGCTGAACGCCCCTGACATAAACACCTCCAAACCACTAATGGCTGGGGACAGAGCACCCAACTGCTACAGGCTTTACTGCCTGGCACTAACTTCTCTCCTGACCAGATGCTGCTTCTGCCTCTTTCCTGAATCCACTGGGACCTGCCCAGTGGGGCTGTCATGGGCTGGGGAGAAGAAAGAGGACCAGTGCATAGAGAGTCACGGAGTTGTAGACGACAGCTGTATTTTTCCTTCCACATTGGTCCCAGCTGGCAAAGTCAAGGGAGGGGACAGTGGCAGGTACAAGCGGAAGGTGGAAACATAGATCTCCTTGCAGCGCTTGTAACTAGAGGTATCTCAACTTTTGCAGCTACTGGTAGCAATGCCTTGCATGGCAGGTTCCCCCCGTACCTATCACACACACTACTCAGCTAGGAGTCTCCCACTCGGGCTACACTATGGCAGTTCTCACTCCCTTCTGCTTGGGAGTGCTTCGGGGCCAGCATCCGCCTTCCTGTGCCCTCCTGGTGGGGCACAGCTTGCTGACCTCCTCGCTCTGCTCTGGCTAGCCCACTTGCTTCTTTGCAGGAAAACAAGGAGCAGCACTACTTGTGCTAAACCCTCTGCAGAGAAGCCCGGTCCCGGAGCGAAAGAAACCTGCTGTCCACCTTGCACCAGCAGGACATGTTTCTTAGGGTGTCACAACAGAGATGCACTGCAGGGCCTTCTGGCTATCGTCCACTCTTACCCCACGGGCTGTCTTTGGATACACCATGCTGGCCATCTCGAAGAACTCATCTGCAGCATCCAGAGCTATCAGCCGATCCTGGCAAAGCAACAGGGTTTTACAGTCACTATGGGCTGCTTTGGGCAGCTCCCTGGTCAGGGTCCTCCCTCCACAGCTGCTCTCAAGTTAAGCCAGGCATTAGATCTAATCTTTTCCCACTTCATTAACAGGCTGCAAGAGTGCTCAGCTGCACAGGCTTAAAGGAACTTGGGGGGCCAAATTTATGGTGCTACAGCACTGACATTTCCAAGGAAGCTGAACAGCCAAGGTCCAAGTGCAACATTCAATGAGGACACCCCATATGCCACTACATATTTAAGTGTCCTCTGGTGCAGTTTACCTATCTGTTCCCCTTTGTCTGAGCTTACTTGCAGAAATGGGCGCAACGGGGAGGAATGCATGCTTGGAGCTACTCACCACCACAAAGAGGTAGCGCTCAGAAAGCTCCCAGCTGGTCGGGAAGATGTTTGTCTCTTCAGAGAGCTTTAACAGGATGTCCCGGGCTTTGCCCATGTTCTGGGAGTCGCTGATGATGCTGAGTTTGGTCACTGACAACAGGGAGTCTGCTTCCTTCTGGAAACCTGGGAAAGAGATGTGTTACAGAAATGTGTCAATGTGTGGGTAGGGTCATCCCTGAGCCCTCCAGGCTCTTGCAAGGTTCCTTACTCCTCCTCCACCTTGGGCTGCTGAGTTTCCTACTTGCTAAAACAAACTAGTGTTTCCCTGAGGCATGCTCTGTGTCTGCACTTGGGGTGCGTATCAGCTTGCTGGTGGGGAAAAAAAAAACCACAAACCCATTCAGAGAAAGTTTGTTGCTATTTTTGCAGAGAAGATGTATGAATGCCCACACCCAGGGTGTTGATTCGGCTCTTGTGTTTTCCTGATGCTGCCAGAGCTTTCAGGGCTGGCGGGGCTTCCTGAGTACCCAGCAACTATGCAGGTATGTTGTTGAGAGGTAACAGTGATAAAAACCCTGTGGCACTAATGGGTGCATGGGTAATCGTTCCTGTAGCAGTCAGCATCTCTCATAGGAAGGGTATCCAGAGAAGGAAAGGAAGAGGAGAATGAATGTGGGGATCTTTAAATGTAATTGCTACTATTAACTTTTTGTTCAGCTCCAGGCAGCCAGTGGTGATGCGTCTCACCTGAAAACACTCGCAGGGAAAAGAGTGATGGTCTTATGATTAAAGCACAGGTCTAGATAACAAAAGATAGCAGGTTTCACATCTGGTTGCACGTCTAGCTTCACTAAGGGCAAATGATCCCTTGCCCTGAGCTTTCCCACCCTTTGCAAAACAGCTCCGGAGCCACTGCGGATGTGAGGGAGATGTGGGAGAGCCCTTGTCAACATGCAGTAACAGATGTAAGGATGTCACGTGATCCCTCCTGTGTTTGGTCTGTACAGGCTGTGTGAGCACCTTGGTGAAGATGAACACAGATACCTAGTTACGAATTTATAATGTTCCTCCTATCCAGATGCCAGAATGGCAGGTAGAGCAGGAGTGGCTGAGATACCCATCTCTTTTGCTCCCAGTGATAATATACTTGAACAGCCCAACAGGTGCACTGAACTTGCACATCCTCCTCTCACTAGCTGCCAACCACCTTCAGAGCATGATGCAAGTCACGGAGCTGATGTGCCAGCACAGCACATCTCCTTGGCCCAAGTGTCACATGCTGTGTGCAATGCAATTGGGAAAACCAGGGCACACCCACCACTGCCTTCTCCAGAGCAGAAACAGCTGAGCACACAGGACTGGTGGGTGCAGTTCACTGTTTGCAGGGTAGAAAATAGCAGGAGTAGAAGGGCCACTGTTAAGCAATTTCATTTGGCGAAAGAGTATTTCAAATTCACTTAGGAGCAAAGTGGGTGGTTTAGCTCTGATCAGCTGGCATGGGCTAAGGAAAAAAATGTATCTGTATTCAAATCTGAAAGGAATATTCATTTCTCCCTGCTTATCTTGTTTAGAAAAACCCATGACAAACTCCCAGGTATCCCTGCTAAGTTTCTACAATGAAGCTTGTAATGGATGACTCCGCATGCTTTTATGGGCTTGAAAGGCTCTCACCCCATGGTGGTTTGTGGGCTTTTTGACGTGCCGGTAGACACGGTGGCCCCTGTCTCCTCCCAGCCGTCCCTGAGCTCTGGGGAGCCTCCCGCAGGCTCTCAGCTGCTGTGTGGGCTACCTGATGGCATTGCTCAGCAGCCACCTTTTCTTTTCCTCCCTTTCCCCTCTACCAGCCTGATTTTGTGGAGCTGTTCCCATCCTCAACCACCATGGGACCTCTCATTCCGTACCATATCCTTTTGTCCTCTAGCTTACCTAAATCCTCCAAAATGTGTTTCCACCTGCTTCTCACTTCTTTTCGGGTCTGACGTAAGGTATAAATATCATAGTTGAGCTTTTGCCATTCCTGCAAAGCAAAGGGATAAGAGACAGCCATTTGTGTGCAGGGAGGTCTCTGCTGCTTTTCTAGGAATTTCAGCTTTTGGAAACAGAGACAGAGTTAAATTGTTGATGTTGGTACTGAGGGACCAGTATTAAGGTTGATGGCCACACTGCCATTGTCCCTGGAAAAAATTACACTGAGCAGCATACAATATTTTAGCCTGACATCTGCTACAGCATCTCTGTATCTTCTCTGCATGTACAAAAGAGGCTTCTAGTTACCTTTGAATGGGACTGCAGAATTTAGCTTAGGCATTGCTGATGACCAAAGTGGTCCCCTCGGTCAGACAGGTCTGTACTGGAAATTATGACACTGTCCTAGGCTGCAGAAGAAAATGAACTTCCAAATGTAGCTTATCTGAGAGACTTCAGTCTCTTTGGTCCAAAGCCCTTTACCTCAAACCTTAACACCCCTGCTGGTATCAAAACCTGAGATTGTGAGAATATCTTATTTGGCCTATAACAGCTTGAAAAACCACAACCGTGTATTAATAATTACCTCCTATAAACTACTGCTACACCTTATTTTGATATCCTTGCAGTTGAACTGCCATGGCACATTTTCTTACAGCCCATGAGAAACTAAAAGTTTGAAAAAAAAGTTCCTGCTCTTAGCGTGGTCACGCATACAGTGGCTTCTCCAAAATGCTCAGCCCTCTGTTTGGCATTTAACCGGAGTAGGCAGGTTTTCAAAAGTACTGGAAAACAAGAAAAATAGACTTTTATTAAAGGCTGGGGGTACCCTTTTTTAAATAGGAGAGAACATGGACGGTTGACGGCTGAGCTGGAGTCATTTGACATGATGACTATTCTTGGTGATGCCAGTTGCTGCAGTTAATGCCTCACTTTAAACAGCTTAAATCCTTCCACTTGACCTCAAGCTTTATATCTGCATAATGAGACATTGTCTAAAGGGAAAGGTTTTAAAGTTATAGCAGCACAATTAAACACATCTGTACAAGTATGCATTCCTGTGGAAATGCATGTATTCTGTGAGAAAAGAGGGAGTATTTTTCCTAGCTGTGTTTAATCAATGCACACACTGAAAAGGATGCATTTACAGAAGCATCCACACAGCAGGTCATAACATCACTCAGATAATTTCCCTGCACTAACAACCTTGATTAATCTTGTTTAGATTACATAGATGGACTCTTGTAGAATAAATGGGTGTTAATCTGTGCCATCTCCCTGGGATTTTCCTATGTGACACGCTTGGTTCAAAGGGGCTAAACTATCCATGAAAGTAGGCTGTGCTTTAGAAATCCCACTAGTTTTTTACCTGGTGTGTTAAAGAGTTGACTTGATTCAATAAAGAGTTAGAGATGTCTTAGTGGTTTTTTTCCTGAACCCAACTGTCATGCCACAACTGCAGAGAATTAAATGACGAGCCTGTTTTGTTGTTCAGCGATAGCTGCAGAAACCCCTTGGAGATCATGCTTTGGAAGAAGCAGCCAGCAGGGTTAGAGACACTGGTGAATTCAGGTCAGGGGAGCAGGGGAAATGCAGCTCTGTCTGCAGCCGCTCCCTCGCACCGCTCATCCTCCTGGAGAGCAAAATTCCCTTCGTTTTTAGCTTTGTGTTGTTGCTCGCAATGAGCTAGCTTTGCTGATCAGAGCTGCATTTATTTCTTGACTGCAAGCAGTACTTGAAAACAGCTTTAGAGTTTGCACAGGACGGCATCTGGCTGCCTGCGCAAGGCACCAAAATGCCTCTTAGCCCTTTGCCAGAGAAAGGAGGCACAGATAAGACTCCTCTCTCCCGTGACGCCAGCTAGGAATTGAGCTCCTCTCAGTGAAGAAGAGGGAGTTTATTGTAATAAAGCTTTCTGGGAAGTTTATTGCAACCTTGAAAGTTTTAAAGAAAGAGAATAAAGGCTGCACAATGCCGTGGTCCCTGCTGGCAGGGATCCCTTGGAAACATCGCGGCCTGCTCATGACCCCATGGTATAAGCAGAAAGGAGAGCAAACCAGTCTGGGCATGCTGGTGGGGAAATAAGCTATGTGTCTCTGCCCTCCCGTGGAGATAAACAAATGCTTTAACGGACACGATCGATCAACACAGCCGCTGCGATTCCAGGGGCATTAGCAAGCCAGGGGCAGGGGTGTAAAGATGCTCCCCTTCCCAAAACATGGCTTGCTGGGCAGCAGCTGCATGGATTTACCCACCGTGGTAGTGAACTAGACTCCTCACGAAGCTAAACAGCGAGCAGTGCTGGGAAGCTGCTCCTGATTTTCTCTGGATTATCAGCAGCGTGGTTCTCCCTTGTCTGTTTTTGTTTTAAGGGAATCTAGGTTATGGCTTTCTTGATGTCATAGTTAGTGAGTTGCTCTATGGAAGTGAATACAGTACAAATTTAGTCCCAGGCGACTGCTAACAGTGGCCTGTTGATGAGGAATTTGGGGAGTGTGCAAAGGAGATGCTTTGGTACAGAAAATGATGCTCAACTGTGGTGCCTGGGGGCGCATCTTGTTTTGGTGGTATTTCTTTTGCCTGGGTGTGGAGCTGAGTGTATTTATGTTTCCCCAAAGAAAGCTGCGGGGAGGATGCTGCACATGGTGCCAGTCACTGAAAACAAACTAGAGACTAGATTATCAAGGTGAGCTCTGGGCTGAGCTCGCGAAAGGACTCATCCCCTGTTCTCCATCAGCCTCAGAAACCACCAAGTTTTCCCAGGCAATTCCTTGTAGCAGAGACATGCTGTGGGCAGGGGGTTACCCTCTGTGTTACTTTAATGATGGAAATAAAGTTAAGACCATCTTTCCATCCCCAAAATAAATCTAAAAAGCATTTCCCTTTAACTACACAGCAAAGGAAGAGCAAAGCTTGTCCTGCCCATGTGTCCACATAGGAATGGGCAACATCAGAGACTTCAGGGAGGGCATTCAATTTGGTCAGGGCTGGGCAGCACCACAAGGCCAAGGCTGCTCAGCACCCACTGCCGGGCAGCCCCAGGGCCAGCAGCTGGGGCTCGGCACCAAATTCCGCTCTCCCTCAGCCCTCGCTGCGTCTGTGACAGGGATGGCTGTGGCATACCAGGGCACCAGCGAGATGCAGGGCAGGGCATGCTGGTCCTTGGGACAGCCCTGGGCGGAGTGACACTGGAGCAGGCTGCCCTCTGTGCTGCACCCTGGGCTGGCTCCCTGCTGGAGCCCCTTCCAGTGAGGTGTCACAGCCTGTATGCAGGCATGGGACAAGCAGGTCTCTCCCAAAATGTAGCTTCTTTTTGCATCTTCTGTGCTCCTCCGTTCCCTGTCCTACCTCTTGCAAAGTTAGATGTAACTTCTGGAGTGGTGAGGAAGCTTCTCACACCCAGTACTGGGAAAGTACAGCAGGAAACTGGCCTTCACCAAGCCCCTTGGGGTTTCTATGGGTCTGGGACATCCCAATGATGCATTCAAAATGAATCCTTTAAGAAAAATACCCTTTTGCCAAAATCTGAATTAACCACAGGAAACCAAAGCAGGTTGCAGTTCCTGGCCCTGTTTTTTGCAATCAGTTTTGCCCTTTTAAACCTACATAGCAGGGCGCAACATATACCAGCGGGGTCTTGAGAAAACCTTTTGCGCACGAGGCAAGAATATCCCAGGAGCAGCAGGGAAACCCCACCACCTCTCTCCTCTGAGTGCTCAGCCCTTCAAAACTTGGAACCCTGGAAAACTTCCCCCGGCTCTCTATGCTAACTTTGAAAATGCCAAATGGAAGCAAGGAGATGCTAGGCATGAAATATAAGCCAGGCTGGTATATAACTGAGAGTGCTGGGAAAAAATGTGCCAAAAGAACAAGCAAGAACTGTCCAACTTTTCATCCCTGCTTGTATGGAAATTTCCTAACTAGTAGGTAGCTTTCCTCATGTTGCCAAAGCAATCCTCTACCAAAGCCTTCTCCTTTATTCCCTTGAAAGCAATTGGTGTCACTGTTCTGTTCAAGAATTATTTTGGAAATGAGGTCAGAACAGAGTTATTAGGGGAAGACCGCAGAATACCAGTCCAGGCAGGTACCATGCCACATCCAGGGATGCTCCCACTCTGGCTTTGCATCTGGCCCTACTGGAAGTAGTTGAGCAAATACAAACTCTAGATCCACATTCATAAGTTGAACCATCGACCGACCTCTCAGCTTAGAATAAGCTTGAATTAGAATAAGCTTGAATTAAGAGAGGCATGCAGGATTTAATAAATATTTTTTCACAGGCATTAAGAGGGTCAGTTCTAGGCTCCCCGACCGACATGCCCAACCCTGGGTAAATCCCATCACCTCTGTATGCCCCAGCATCAGCATCAGTGTGTCTCAATACTGACCTTCTCTGTAACCTGTCTGAAAAAAAAAAATCCCATAGGAGAGCAGGAGGAGGGAGAAAAATAGGCTTTGTTAATGGGCTTGCCAGGAGGGTTGTGCCAGCACAGCTCTGCTAGCCAGGCCTCCAGCAGAGATGCAGGCAGAGGAATTGCCTTGCCAGTAGGGTTTGTGATCCCACCTTCCTTAAAGGAATAAGCCAAAAGAAGAAAGAAACACTGCATTTACAACAAGCCATAAGAAAAGTGGGTTTTTCTCAGTCATAATGCAAAAACACACCTTTACTTTCTGTTCACAGACCCAGGGGGCAGCTGCCTTAAACCTGGCTCCTTCTCTAAAGCCAGTATTGGTGCAACAGCTCAGGCTCTCTGCCCATGGCTGGGTAACTCCATGCACCCCATCAGAGGACATTGAGGCACCAGGGCCACCACAAACTGGACTCATGGAGGGGGCTATCTGTCCAGCAATGAAGCCAGCGCAGATCTTGCTATCAACACTGGAGGCTTGCCAGAGCCGCAGTAGTCTCCCTTCCCCGTAAAATGCTTTTCTCCTCACTAGCAAGGTATGCGCTGGAACAGCGACTTGGCCTGTATCTGTGCAGCACCTTAAACAACATCCCGTTTTCCTAGAGATCCTCATTTCACCTCCCGATTTGGGGTTTTACTTTACACAACAGGTTCAACGATGCTGCAGGGCAGGAGGAGGAAAAAAACATTTTTTCCATATTTGAAACATTGACCCCAGCCTTCAAAAGCTTTGGCGACAGCTTTGATTAGTTTTGCCAGCCCTTCAGCTATGGCTTTTATGGTGCTCTGCGTGTACCCTCCCTTGCCCACACTTTGCTTCTGAAAGTGCGTCCCACCACATTGTGCTCGTCAGTCTCAAATCGAGAAACACAAGTTGCTCAGTCATTACAATTTTAGGTGGCTCCAGCGAATCTTGCCTGATGTACCTAGTTTATGGTGGGTTTGGCAACTGCTGGGTGCTCCGGCTGGCACCACCATGGCCAACAGCCCTGTGAACCATCACTCCCAGCACACAGCATTGAGCAGGAGAAGCAAGTGGGTGTGAAACAGGGCGCACCCGGGATGTCATGGTGCTTACTTTGAAGAGCTTGCTGCCCTGGTTCAGCAAGGAGCAGGATGAAGCAGCCCTACCATCCTTACGCAAGCTAAGGTCACGCAGATTTTGAGCTGGAGCTGCCAAATTTCCCAGAGCAGGGCCATCAGGAGGGGGAATGGAGAAGAAAAAGCTCCCCATGGATCAGGTGTGGGTCCAGCCCCATGGTGGGGGCAAGGAACTGACCCCGAGGGACGACACCAAAACTGTGAGTTGCTGGCAGCCCCACCACAAATGATCTAACATATAGAAAATCGACTGAGCTACAGGGAGCACTCGGTGTCAGAACACCTGGCTCTTTGTATACAGGTTTATTTATTTACAGCAATCCACAACGCAGAGGTGCCTGGGCCATGAGGGAGCCATCCTGAACCATGACGCTCACCTCCAGCACTGCACCGATGTCACTGCTGGATCCTGGCCCACTGCTTCCCCTGTCCTAGCTCACAGCACCTTGTCACTACGTGAACAACCATTTAAAAAAAAGAAAATACCCAGGAAAGCCAGATTAAGCAAAATGCGATATTGGTTTGAGACCAAGGTGGTGCCATACAGATAAAGTACACATGACATCAGGCGACCTGCTCTTTGGGATCCTTCCAAAGTCCTGTCCTAGGAAATCGCTAAGATAAAGGTGGGGAATGGCAAAGCATAGGGTAAGTGCACAGCATGCTGCAGAAATACAGGGAGTAGTTCTTTCAGTCTGATTTTAACCAAGAGAAAAAAAGGACCTATGGTTTCATAACATTTGTGCACTGCACAAACAAAAACCTTTCCTCCGTCCCCTGTCCTGCAGCATCCACATGCTCTCCCTGGGGACTTTGGGAGCAGAGCAGCTCCCAAAGCAGATGATTGCATTTGCAGCCCAGTGCTGGTTTGCAATTAGACATTTTTCTCTCTCTCAGGGCTGAAGTCTCGTAAGGAGAGGAAGGTAACGCAATCTGGCCTAGTTTTAAAATGCTTGCTGGAGTAAGGAGAGATTTCGGCACCCAGGGCCGAATGCAGGAATGTTGGCTTTGCTGCCCAAGTCCCTTCCTATTCTGCCACCCAGAAAAAGCTGCAGCTGGAAACTGCAGCAGTTTGCTGGGCTTATATATAGTGTCTCAGTTTCCCTAGCTGTAAAAGAGAGACAGCAGAGAGGCTGGCAATCACTAGCTGCAAAGGGCACTGTGCCATAATTCAAATTAAGTGTATTGTGTGTTGATTTTCTTCAAAGTTGGCCTGATGTTGTACTCCTTGGGCTTTTTTATTAATTGCACTGCATAAAAAAACAGAGTACGTGATCTTACATGCGTTGCAGAGAGGAAGACCCACGCTCTTTGTACTTCCCTTTTTCACTGGCAGGAACAGCAACTGCTCAGACCCACTAAAAACCCTATGGACACACGGAAGGCAAGGAAACGTGTCACTATTTGCTACAGCCTGCTCCTAATCCTGCCACTGAAATCTCCATTGTGCGAAAGTGCTTTAGCAAATGAAATCAGGGCTGCAAAACAGCCTTTATGTAACAGCAATGACTTTTCCCTTCCGTGCTAAGAGCTGTGCCAGTTCTCCACTTCTCAATAATTGCTGTATAACCCATTAGAGAAGTATTTGACTTGACGCGTCACTGGAGTGGCAGCTCAGCTCCAGGCACTGCCGTTGCCTGGCGAATGCCACTGCAGGCAGGGCTCAAGCCATTCTGGTCAAGGGAAGGCCAAAGCAGGGGAATACTGGACAAAAAAAAGCAGCCTGTGAAGCTGGGAAATTTTGCTGGGGGTCCCAGTGCTACCAGTACACATTCAAGGGTGGTGGTGGTGGAGGTGCTTGCAGGGCATTGTGCATCCCAGCTCAGGGTGGCATTCCTGGCTCAGCCGCCACAGACACTCCCGAGCTTCTCAGGGATGAGATGGCTATAGATGCATCCACACCAGACATAGGATAAAATCTGGAGGGTGATGGAACAGGTGGGAGGACCTGATGCTTAGGTGAGCCACAATGGGGGACTTTGGGGTCTTTATAGAGGCTTAATGAGTGCTTACATAAAGGCACTGCCAAAGCATCTGATGAAAGCCCTGAGTCTTGGTCTGCGGTGAAACCCGAGTGTGAGGAATGGCACCACCTCACCTCCGAGTCCTTGTCCAGCTGGTTCCTGACCACGATCATGTTGTACAGCACCCGGTCGTCGTCTGCCTCGGTGTGGGTCACATCGTGTGGGGTGCTCCACAGGTTCTGCTCCTCATCCCGTGCAAGCGTGGCTCCGAAGGAAGCGTAGGCGTTGTTGTTACTGCAGAGAAGAAGAGAGGCATTAGCTACCGCAGCATCACACTGCCTTCTTTTACCTTCCCAGGGTAAAGTGCCCATTGCTGTGGCATCCCCTCTCTCAGCCCAGTGTGCTGCCTGGGAGAGAGGAGGAAGAAGAAGAGAGGGGAATGGGAAGGCAGTCAAAGTTTTCTACCTTAGCAAACATCCTGACCACGCAAGCCATGGTTCAAACCAGGCAGTGCTGCTATGAAAAACATCAGACACAAAAATTTGCTAACAACACCAGATATTATTTGAGCAGCTAGGATGGAGGAACTGCAAGCATCCATCTGCAAGGATGAAAGGTGGCATCTCCCCATTGCTCCCACAGCCCGCTGCCCTGCTCCCCATCATGCCCACCCAACCTAAACCCTGCACAAGCTCCCCCCACCCCGCCTCTCTGAGCTTAACATGGGAACAGTTCTAATTAACTAAGACTCAAAACTCCAGTGGCTCTGGAGGGTATTTTCTCTCTGCCCGGCTAACCCTGCAGCCATGCCAAGATCCCAGTGGCATGGTCTATCCCCACGGAGACTTTGTGAACAGAGTACGCTTTGAGCAGCAGGCAAGAGACAGCTGAATGCAAAGCCTCTCCTTTGCCTCTTAGCCAAAGAAGCAGCTTCTACCCATCTTCTCCTCAGAGGCAGTGCTGTTGGGCATGGTTTTATTTTGGACAAAACACACACCACTTTTGCTGAGTCAGCTGGGACTGGTTAGCCCAGGGAAGAGATGGCTCAGGGGGATCTTATCCATGTGTATAGGTACCCAATGGGAGGGAGGGAAGGAGATTGAGCCAGACCCTTCTCAGTGGTGGCCCATGATAGGACACACATTAAAATATAGGAAAGTCTGTTTAATCATAAGCAAAAACCATTCTACTGCAAGGGTGGGTGAACACTGGCACAGGTTGCCCAGAGAGGTTGTGGAGTCTCTATTCTTGGAGGGACTGAAAACCCAGCCGGACATGGTCCTGGGCAGCCTGTTCCAGCTGACCCTGCTCAAGCAGGGGTTGGACTGGATGCTCTCCAGATGTCCCACCTCTGCAACCATGTTTCTGTGTGACACCACAGCTCTGTTTTCTCCCCAGCGGCCCAAACCCTACAGAATAAAGCAGGCTATCCCCACAGGGGAAAACCCACCCTGGCAGCTCCTACCTGAGAGGTACAGCAATGCACTGAGCTGCGCAAGGACCTGTGCCAAGGCGCAGAAAGATGTGTAGCCCTATCTTTATTTTGGGGATGGAAATGTCCTCAGCCTGCTTGTGAACTCTGGGCTTTATTTACTTACTTAGCAAAGCAGAGCATCATCTTCTGGGAAGACTGTCCCCACCAAGGTAAGAAGCTTTTCACTGCACTGGTGGCAGTTCTGTGTTTTATGGCTTTATGTTGCTACTAGGATGTGCATTTCTTTTATAGAGTTCTTTTCTTTAATTCTGCCAGAAGACCTTTTAGCAGAGGATTTACATGTTTCTAATCAAGATGTCCAGACACTCAAGCAGAACAACACAAATGGAGAAATATTTTCAGCCCTACCCAATAGTTTTGTCAGCCATCCTGTGGCAATCTTTGCTCACTTCTTGTTAGAACAACCCACTGTTCATGCTATTTGCTACTCAAACCCCACTCCTTTGACAAGAAACCCATCCAGCGAAACCTCAGATAACACTGCGGGCACTTTAGCTATGATGCCAAGCCATAAAAAAGATGCTAAGAGGAGCTCCAGTACATAGAGAAAATCATTCACATCAGCATTCCTGCAGGAAGGTTAAACCAAAAACCTGAGCAACAGGTAACAAGGGAAAAGATAATCTCTTATAATCTCTCATTAAAGACAAGCAAACGAACATAAGGGTGTGGATGGCATAACTCATCCATTCCTACAGCGGAGCCAGCATGGGTTCACTCAAACCATTTTTCAAATGTGGAGCAGACAGGTCCCAGCCTAGAACGGATCACTCAGGAGCCAGCCGTGCTATCAGCATGAGTTTAGTCCCATCCTGCCTTTGACAGGCTTCTTCCCACTCAGTGATTTACTGGTACCCTTATCATCTGACTTTTACTTTAAAACCCAATATTTGGCCATAACACTAACATGTCTTGGCTTTTACGAGCCACTCCCTCACAGCTTGCAAGGCACTTCCCAATGCATCTCTATTTCCAAACTGCAGCACGGAGCATCCAGCAGCCTATAAGGGATGTGGTCAGCACCAAAGAGTCAGCAAATCCATACAAGCATGGAGAGCTCTGCCAACGGCAAGCACTTCCAGAGTGCTTTGGATTTCCAACCAACATTTAAAATGAAGAAATAGGAGGGGGGAAAAAAGGAGCACATGAATAGCAGCCTGCTTTGCAGGTTACAAGTGTCTCCGTGGGACCAGAGGGGGCTCAGACCATTTCACACTCTGAGCTCTATCCAGAAAATGGTGAGCACTAATGCTTCATCGCCAATTTCTGCTCCAGGGAGCTTTCAATCCAGATTAAACTCATTTTGGGATTCGGAGCCAAAATTCTTGGTTTATTTGCATCCTGAGGACGCCATCCGAGCCAGATCCCACCTTCGCGCATCAAGACACAGCCAGGCAGCCTGGGCGCTTTGCTGCAGCAGCCGGGCTCGCTGGCTTTGGACGGGGTTTCTTTTCCCAGTCCTGCACTAGCACTGTTCCTACATCTGTGCTCTGTCCCCACCTCCACGCACACTGCTGGCTGCCTCATTATGGGTTACAGCCAGCCTTGTATATGTTCAGGTAATATATGGACCTAATTATACCTATATTACCTCCTCCTCACTGCTTCGTTCTTTGACACATTGGATTTATGAGGCTGCAGCCACTCTGCTTGGGGAAAAATAAGGTGAAAAGTCATAAAGTCAACATTTCGGTAGCAACACCAGCTCTCAAAAACTAAAACTCAGCTAAAAGATCTGAAATCTCAAGCAAGTCATTCATTTTAAACAACACTGCAATAAAAATAAAAATACAGCAAGCGTGCTCTTGCAAGATCCCCGCTTTGAAATAAAACCCCAAAGCGTCACAAAGAGGCACTAGCCAGCTGTTACATTAATTGTGCTGGCACACTTGTGCAAGAGCAGGTGTCTTTCGAATGCCCAGCATTTATACAGGCTTTCCTACTTATAGCCAGCATTAATTGGATCGCGAGTGGAAGGCATGTTACTAAAGAAAAGCGCCCAGTGAGGGACAGCCACTCTGGCCGGCAAGGCGGCAAGAAGGAGCCTCTCCACATGTGTGCTCGGCTTTCATTAGGTTAATGCCAATTTCCTGGGCTGAAGGCCCCATGCTCAGGATTATGTGGTTGTTATTTAGGCAACCACTTTAACAGCACGAAATCAGGACATTTCAAGCCCTGTTGCCAGCTCTGCTATTACCTGATACCTGTGTAGGCCATGCTGGGTGCATCTCACCCTCCTTGAAATGCCCCTGTCCCATCAATGACACAGGGAGGGCACGGTCCCTGCCCCATCCCAGGGCTGGGGTACCCACTGCAGGCTTCCGCGGCAGCCAGGACCCCAGCTGGCAGCTCGGGTAGGAGGGAGAGGTGACGCAAACCCTGTGCTCAATGTTTTGCAACAAGCAAAATCTCCTTACGTGCTTGCACAGCTCACAGCTCTTCTCCACAACTCAGAGCTTCATCTTTTCATACAAAAATCCCCCCCTAACCTCACGGCTCTGTGTGCAAGACAGATGTGACTGACAGGCGGACAGAAAAATCTGCTCTCTAGAAATCAGCACACAGGCTGCTTTCACATAAAGCCATCTCCAGCACTACGCCGTCTTCTTTCCAGCATCCCTGCGCAGCAGAGCTGCCTGACAGTGGGACCTGACCCCGTGCGTGGGTCCCTGATCCCCCCCGATGTGGGGACCCCCTTTTTGTTCAGTGCTTTGGCCTGCTCTGTTGAAATCCCACAGCGGAAAGAGAAAAGCTGAATGGGTCCTACAGCAAGGGGCACACGGGAAACACCGAAGAGATGCCACTCTTGGTTCGCTTGCTAAAACTTAACCATAAAAAACCCCATGGCACATAGCAGTCTGGCGTGCATTGTGCCATGGGGTGTTGGAAAGAACCAGTCCCCCATGGCAAGCCAACCCAGGTGGAAAGAGAACTGAAAGTAGCTTGTTACTGTGGGGAGAAAATCCCTTTGGAGCCTCATCTGGCTCTCGGAGGGGGATAGCCAACTCCCCAGGGAGAGCAGCGGCTGTAAAATCACTGGAACTTGTTTTGGGCGAAAACGGGGCTCGGCTGGAAGGGCCGGGACAGTCAACCTGCGGGAAAGGGCTCCGAGGCCCGGACGGTGCCGGCGTGGGCGTGAAGAGGTGTTCACGTGTGGCCGTGGACCAGGGCACCGACCCATCTCGGGTGGGAGCATCCCTCCTACTGAGCAAGGCGGGGGCGGGGGGACTCAGCCCCATCCCTCGAAGGGGGCTGGGAGCTTAGGGACGCGGGGACGAAGGGGGGTTCTCACCTGAGCAAGGGCTCCTTCTCGGCCGCCGCCTCCCCTCCGCAGCAGCCACAGCAGCCGGCCAGCGAGCGCAGCCAGGCCCCCAGCCCCATCAGCCCCGCCGAGAGCCGCGCTGGGCGGGCCGGGCTCAGCCCTCCCCCGGCCCCGCAGCGCCGCTGCGGAAGGAACCGGGCAGTGCCGGGCTCCCCGCCCGCTGCACCTCCCCGCCTCCCCGCCTCCCCTCGCCACCAGCAGCCGCCGCTCCCACGGTAGCTGTGGGCGGGCTGAGTCAGGGCCAGACCTCCCGCGCCCGCCTGCTCTCTCCTGCATCCCTCTGCGCTCCCTGCATGCTGCTGCACCCTCTTGCATCCTCCTGCACCCTCCTCGATGCCCGTTTCAGCCGGGGAGCGTGGGCCCCGGCTGAAACGGGCCACCACTGGCCATCACAGCATGAAACAGAAAACAGAAATCCCCCCCAGCTTTCCAGTCCTGCACGCAGCTACTCTTCCAGGCTTCTTCCTGCTTGGCTTTCGGGACACAGCGCTGTGATCCTGGGAACCGCAATGGGAAATGGTCAGGGGGTGATGGACTTAGCCATCTCCCAGCACAGAGGTTTTTGGAGGAAAGAGAGAAGAGCCTAAAACATTCCCTTCCCTTTTATTTCTCCCTTTCTTAACAACGAATATTCCTATCACATGACTAGCTCAGACCCCAAGAAAGAAGAAAAAAAGCTTAAACAATGAATTAAGATGGTCCTGGATCTCATTTAATCACCACAGGTTTGATTGCATTTCAGAATAGACCATCAAGCATCAGCCAGTCCCCAAAGCAATCGCTCCAAGTGTGGTTGGCTGGGCACGTCCCAGAGAGTCATTTAATTTTAGTACAGCAGCTTCCTGACACCAATGAATTTTTTGCTTGTCCCTACAGATATATAATCTACTATACCCTCATGCCCAGGACACACACACAAGGAAAGGTGAAATAAAATCAATTTGCACTCACGTTTCTCTCCATCTTTTTAATTCCAGGGCTTGTTAATTCATCATCAGTGAATTTATGTGCCCTTGGATGCCCAGGAGCCCTGGAGAGTGAAGCTCTGTGCCAGACAAGGTACAACCATTTTTGTAACAGTGCTGCAAAATGCCTAAAGGAACGTAATCAGCTCAAGGGCATTGTAGCATCCGAATCCAGCAGTAGTGAGATTCCCCCGATGGATATTTCACATGGGGGGTTTGAGTGCAGAGGCTCACAGACCACAGCAGCTTGGGGGGCAGAAGGGGGAATGCAGCTGGAGCACATTTAGGAGGAGTCAACAAAACTGCATGGACAACGCATGCATCACGCACAAAGCATCAGTGGTGGCTTCCCCTATGGACTCACATCCCCTCGCCAATTCTGTACCCACCAGAGAAGACAGGAGGTGGGAAACCTCTGGGCACCTGAAATGCAGGGGCTGAAGCTGGAGGTAGAGGTACATGGTGCTTCTCAGCTATTGCAGAAGGACCGTCTAAGGTGTCTAACCTTAGTCTCCACATCTGATACTCTCCAAAAAGCACTGGAGCCCAAGTGTCTTCTGTTTCTCTCTCTTGAAATCTTGTTTGCTCCCAAATGTCTAAAACTAAATATTTATGGCAAGGAGAAGAGAAACCCTGCTGCCAAAATATGGGTGGGCCCTCTCTCCAAGTTGCTCCGTTGGGAACGGCGGACAGTGACAAATTTCAACAGCAAAAGCTGACAGCACTGCAAATCTGACAGGACTGCCGGGTTCCCATCAGGAACTGGCTGTGCCTGCAAACACCAAAATCACCATCGGGTACTTTCACATCAGCCACCTTGGGAACCCACTTGGCCAAGAGGGCTGCAGTGCTGGGTTGTGGTTGTCGCCAAGGTGAGTTTGGACGTTTGGGTCTGTTTAAGGCCATCAGATAATGAGAGATCACTGGCTCTACAGTTACAAAGGAATTGGACACAATGATAAGATTTCGGCAGCAAATAAAGACATAAGATGAGCCAGGAAGCCTACAGTTCCTGCATGGGGAATGGGAGATCTTGGCATGCTCCACCATGGATTCTCACCCGCCACCTTAATTTAATTTAATTTCATTCCTCAACCCCACAATGAGTATTCCCATCTTCCTTAATTAAAGGGTGAAATTATGGGAGAAAGACTTGTTTCGTATTGTTTCCGAAAGATCCCAATGCTGAGGCTTTGCTCTCAGCCAGGGCTTTCACACACGCCGTGCATCAGTCATTCATAAGGAAGGATTTGCGGCAGGATGAGCTAAGGTGGGAGGCAAGATTTCAAAGTAAAGGGTACTCTCCTCTGCTGACTTCCTCCTCTGCCATTGAGCTTGCCCCTGCCTGCCTTTGCTTGTTCTCCAATCTTTTGTGTGCTTGAGCACGAGAATAGCCAGCAACGTGCTGGCTGCTATTAAGAGGATCTGGCAATTGGACGTGACACACACTTGCATGGGCACAGATGCACGTTCCCCAAAATAGTCACTACTGCAGAGATTCCCTTCTCCTTCCCATTACCCTCACTTGTTGATCCACTGTGTCTCTCTCTCATCTGGGCTCTCTTTTCACATGAACGATGTTTTTTTCTGGGTTGCAGATGCCAGAGAGTGGGCAGGAGAGCCCCGATTTCAGCTGAGACCTCGAGCACAGCTGTAACACACAGAGCCATGTGATCAGCTGAGACATCCTCAATCTGTGGCTAACCCCCTTCCCTACAAGGAGGTTTTATTCCATGTCCTGCTGCTTGTAAGCCAAAAGAATTACATTCTTCATCAATTTGAAGTCTGAGCCCTCTAGGTTTAAAAAGAGCCTTGTGGAAATATCAAGTGTTTTCAGATCCCTTTATTCCTTGTTGTGGTCGTAAATCTTGTTTCTTTTCTATCTAGAAACAAACAGGGGAAAGTCACCCAAGATCCAAAGCCTTACTGGGGTCTTAAAAGTAAATAATTTCTTTCACGAGGTAAGAGAAATATTGCCGGGTTCTTCACAGTGTAAATAACCCAGGCGATAGAGCCAGAAGTGATGCTCTGGCAGGCAGTGTGCCCTGAGTGTTTTGCCCATTCCCCCTCAGGCACTGTGGCCCGTTTGCATAACACTGCTACCTTCTGTTGGGGTCTGCAGCGGGTCTGTGGACAAGTTAGTGGTTGTGTACCCTTAAGATAGCCGCGGAATGCTGGGCACGTGAACGGGAGGTGAGAGTCCGGACTCTAGGACCGCGGAGTGCAGAAGCCTTGCACAAGTAACAGCAGCCAATAGGAAGCGGAGGACAGCTTACCAGCAGCTAGAAGAACACGAAGAGCCTATCAGCGTCTGACGCGTACTATCTGAGGTCTATATAAACAGTGTAACAAAACAATAAACGGCCAT
>VZSC01014410.1:332247-360261 GCA_013398225.1 Steatornis caripensis
TGTTGGGGTCTGCAGCGGGTCTGTGGACAAGTTAGTGGTTGTGTCCCCTTAAGATAGCCGCGGAATGTTGGGCACGTGAACGGGAGGTGAGAGTCCGGACTCTAGGACCGCGGAGTGCAGAAGCCTTGCACAAGTAACAGCAGCCAATAGGAAGCGGAGGACAGCTTACCAGCAGCTAGAAGAACACGAAGAGCCTATCAGCGTCTGACGCGTACTATCTGAGGTCTATATAAACAGTGTAACAAAACAATAAACGGCCATTTTTGGCACTTTGCCCGAACTTATGCACGTGGCAGTAAAGTGTTTTTCTTTAGTCCGTCTCGACTCCTCGAGGTGCACCGTGACAACCTTCTTGGTGGGGAGGGACTCCAAGGTGGAGACATTGGCACCACGTTTACTTGCTCCTAGCAAGCAAGAGCCTGCTGGATACAGACTCCTTTCACTCCTTGGCATAGTTATCAACTAAATACATGTCCCCCAAGCTCCAAGGCTGTCAGATAGGAAGGAGGACAGTGTCAGACCCATCCTGGACCAGTATCCTGGTGATGGGAAGGTTGGTCCCAGCCTGCCCAGCCCTCCCATGGCAGCTGCTCACCCTTTTTGCCCACCCTCTGGGTATCCTCCCTCCAGCACTGTCCAGCTCTGCCGAGTCAATCGAAGCTGAAATCAAACTTAAGCCAATTAAATTTGTACATTAAATGAAGCACTGCAACAGGGCAATTTACCTCCCCTTTCTTTAGCTTCATGCTGCAGGCAATCCATTTGCAGGGTTCAGTGCCATCAGGCCAGTGCTCCGTAGGACAGGGATGGGCATCTTCCACAGGTTGTGCTGAGGAGTCAGAGCGATGTCAGGTGAAATACGGCCCCAGACATCACCATGGCAGACACAGCACGTTCCTTGATACAAGCACTGGGTCCAGATTTGTTTTCCCAGGATAATGTCTTGAAGCTCATTACAGGCAGTAATGATGATGCCAGCACATGCGTTGTGACCCTACTTGTCCCAGTTGCTCTTGGGGAATTGCCTGGTGTTCAAAATCTCTAAAAATGAGGCCACTCATTTCATGCCACAGCACTGCTTTGGCCAGATCTGAAGGTCACTGTATCCCCTCCTTCATCTTTTTCCCACGGGCAGGGGCAGGATGCAGTGGTGCCTTGGCTGTGGGCTACAGAACTGCTGTGATTTTAAGGTTATGTTTAAAGACCTGGCCAAAGGGGCACCTCCGCTACCAGGGAAAAAGGATTCAGGACTTAGATCATCTACAAGATGCCAAGTCCTGCAGCATCACCTCTACACAGCTGCCAGCCGCAGCAGGCAGAGACGTCCAGCCCAAGACAAGGAGGGCAACAAGAAAACTACGAGTATCCCAGACCCCTTCAGGGGCTACATGTCTTCTCAGCACCTTGAGTTTAGCAAGATGTGGTTAAGTGGTGTTCCTCTCCGCCCATACCTAGGAGCAACTACAGCAAAATCCACTCGTGAGGATGCAGCTGTCCAGAGCTGGGGTTTTCCCTGAAGTTCTTCTAGGTAGCTATGGGAAGGTGACCTGGAGGATTTTACCCCTGGAGAAGATGGAGAACTGAACGCTCTGAGCAAGGCATTTTGTAATTATTTTAGTACTCAGAGCCTCTAAAATTGGGAGATCCTCCAAAAGTTGTAGCTTGGTGTATCTGGCAGCGTTTGAGCTCCATGGACAGGATCCTATGGGCAGAGGCTGGCGTACGAGTGGCATAACCTAGAGGTGAGTGGGACACTGGCTTCGTTGCAGAGAATGCAGGCGGAAGGAAGGTGAAGGACACATTGTCAGGGAAAAGAAAACAAAAAACACCCCAAAGGGCTCAGAGCTGTGGTGTCTGGGCTTCAAATACAGTCATGGAGAAAATAAATGAGAATTCATTTTCCATTTAAGAAATAGGTATAATTAATTAAAAGGTGTTTATGAATTTTGTAACACATTTTTTGTAGCTGCAGGAAAAGAAGCCAGTTACGAGTTCTCCTCATGAAATTGGGGAAGATTTTTGTGCCAGAAAATTACTGCTGGGGACAGCGTGAATGCAATTACAGACCCAGGCTTGCTCCAAGAGTGACATTTGTATTCTGGATAAAATGAAGCAGCTCTTCCCCACCGGCACAAAAACAAGGGAGGAAGGGAAAGGAAATCTTCAGAAATATCAAAGCATGTGGGTAAGATGATGCCAGATGCTTTGTTTTAATGAGGCAGCACTGTTTCCCTTGGATGTCAGGTCATTACACTGAGAAAAGAACTCAGCATAATGTTTACCGACATGCAGTGAAATAAACCACAATAATAGAAACAGAATGGCTTTTTCCACATCAGGATTAGACATTATGGTGCTACGGAAATGAGAGCGCTGTTGGTGAATAACACCAACGAGTGATGCAGGAAGACTGACAGGAGTGTCATTTGAGCTTTTTTACCCCAAAATAGATTGATTTTTTTTAATAAATTCCAGAGTGAGATGCATTCCCAATGAAAAAATAAAATGCAAGACCTCTCTGGAAATGGTCCGAGTGGCTGCAGTGAAACCACAGGATGGCTGTGTACGCGGACTGCTGCAGGAAGGAAGGTGAGGACACGGCGCAGGCTGGGACTGCCGACGATGGAGGAGCGCAGGGAGGTGTCAGAAGCCAGTACTCACACCAGTACCTATTTCCCAAGGACACAAATTGATTTGGCCATAGACGAGGTTAGGGCTTAGCTTGTAGATGCTGTTTGGAAAACCAAAGCTCTGGGAGATGGTTTGCCGCTGCATTCTGCAGAGGCACAAAGATGGGGAGGAGGCAAGACTTCAAGAGAGTTGGTACGGAGGGATGCCAGTATCTTACATTCTCCTTTTCTGCATTAAGGTTGGGGTATGGAGATCTATTGATTCAGGATCCCACTATATAATTGAAATCCGCAGGGCCTGTAGGTTTGGGAAACAAGTCAGGAAGACCCTGGGGTGGTTTGGTATTCCTTAAAGCCTATGGATTTAACAAGTCGACTTGTAGGGATGATGGACAGTGTCTGATTCTCTGTGCCTGGGCTATAACTCACATTTGGGCTAAGACTCAGCAATCCAAAAATAGAGGAGACCAATTGATTGCTGCATGGTGCAGGGCCATCAGAGATTAGCTGTCACTTGGGGAATATGAATGGGTCTAGAGTTGGGATAGGGAGTCAAAGGCAGCTGAATCCAGTGTGCCAAAGGCTGGGAGAACTTAGAAAACGACTGGTGCCATTTGCAGCCCATGCCTGCTCTTGCCTAGCTTTTCTTTTACTGTAGGTGTTTGGTTTCAGCTGTAGCCAGCGCATCATCAGACAAATTAAATTGCCTGTGAGAGCAGCCTGTGCTACGGGGAGCTCAGAGTTAAGGAGAGGGCAGGTGACTGAAGCCCAGGATATAATCGCTTCCAGTCTGCATTCATGCTCTCTGCAAAGTACATGCAAAATTAGGGTATCTAAACCCCAAACAGGCCACACTTTTGCAAGACGCTGCAGGACACTGTGGGTTATGGAAAATAGAGGAGCCTTTGGTGCTTGTGTTGTATTTTCTCTTGGTCCAGAGATGTACCCCAGTACAATTAAGCAACAGGTGACCCAAATTTACTCAGGACGCAAACCCAGCAACTTCAGCCCATGCTTTGATTCAGCAAACTGCTTCAAGGCAGCCTTCGTCTCCAGCCTGGGATAAGTTCCACTGATTTCCCTTAAAATTAGGATGGGCTTGAAGGCTGTGCTAATTACTGTACATTCACAAGCGCTGTGCAAAATACAGACTGAAGCGAACGTGCTTCAAGTGAACCGTGGCTCTGCTGGCTTCAGCTGCATGAATCAGCATTACTCTAGAGTGTGAAAGGGTAAAACTCTGCTCTAAACCAGGGGAGGCTCTGTGCTCTCAAAGTAGGTGCTGGGGTTATTCAGGTTCTATTTATGCTTCTATGTGGGGTGGGTGTTTTTTCTTTTTCTTCTCCTTCTTTCTGCTGGACAGCACGAGGGGACTTCAGTGCAGCCAGACCCCTGTAAGTACGGGTTTGGGTGCCTGTCGTGTTTGAATCCTCTTCTCCCGTTACCTCGCAGCATCTGCTTGCACAGTTGTGCAGAGCTGCTGAGCACGCCCCCCCCTCCCCCGTGCAGTTCGCGGCTGTTCTGAACGCTGTCTGAAAAGCGAAGGCCCGGCTCTCGGTCGGCGGGGCGTTCCGGAAGCTGCCTCCCAGGTCCTGCCCTCCCCTCCGGCCGGGTGGGTTTGGGAGCAACCGGGGCCCGGTCGGCCACGCTGCCCGGGGCGGTCGGGCGCTCCCCCCGCTGCCGGAGGCGGGGGGGGGGGGGTGGGGGAGGGGGTGAGCGTTACGGGGGGCGGTGCCTGCCTTCCCCTTTGTCCTGGGCCCGCCGCCCGGCCCCGGCCTGGAGAGCGCTCCGGAGCTCTGAAGTGGGAGCTGCTGGGAGCTGCTGGTGCTGGGAGCAGCTCGGGGCGGGGGCTGCAGGCGGTAAGAGGAGGGGTGAAGCTCCGGGGAGGGAGAGGGGCACGCTAGTGCGAGAAGGCTTCTCTGAGCACATGGGAAGCTCCCGGAGGACTCCTCTCCAAAAAGGGCTCTGGTGGGGCTGCTCTTCCCTGCTGGGAGTGTCTAGGGCTGAGCTGTGTAAGCCGCTGCCCCGCTCAGCATCTCCTCCTGCACCACAAGCTGCAGTAACCCTTCATTGCCCGATGTTGGTTGGTTGTGTGTCACTCACACTCACTGTTGTATCCTTCTGCCCACCTCGCTGGCTGTGAGCACGCAGGAGGGTGCGGTTGCCGGTCAGATGAGGCAGGGGGCCCTTGTGGCGGGCTCTTGGGGTCTGTCGCCAGACCACAGAGCCGCCGCTGTCTCTGGACGGCACCGGCTCGGGCCCAGAGATCAACAGGGTACGGCTGAGAACCTTCCGGTGCAGTGCGATGGGTGAAGAGCTGTGTTGGCAGCTGGTGGGACCTTGCGTGGTGGGTGCAGCGACCACCTGCTTTATAGCAGCTCGGGAGGTTAAATTGATGGGTAAGAAGAGGAACGCTGGGTGCGCTTTGTCTGTGGAAGGAGCTTTGATGGCTGGGTGGATGTGGCTGAGCTGGCAGGAGGCCCAAGGGGGCCCACGAATAGGCCAGGCTTGCTTCCACGAGGGGTTTAACGGGCTCTGGATTTAAAGGAGACTTTGAGCCTTTTCTGGGGCAGGAAGGGATGAAGAAAATACTGGATGATTCAGAAAGCACGGGGTGGAGTTGCTGCAATTGTGTTGTTAATATGGATTTCATTTTAAAAAAACCCGATCTTTTGTGATGTTAGTTTTTCTGATGCTTTGCTCAGTTCCCCCCCGCCCCTCCAATTCACAGATGTTCTAGCTGTAATAGTGACTTATTTCAGAAGACACACAGGTGGATGGGGAGTAAGGAGAAGGGTTTAAAAACCTAGAAAACCTAGGTTTGAAAACCTAGGTTTAAAAACCTAGAAAGCGTTTCCTTGTCAGACACTGCTGGTTTCCTTCTGCGATTAGCTTATACCTGTGGGAGGGAGGCTTGGAGAACAGGTTCACACTCCCTCACTGGAGCCTCATGGGCAAAGTCTTCCCTGGACCCCTGCCAGAAACTGGAGACTTTAGCATCTGTGGTCACACGCTAAGGTGGCAGGAGGAGTTTGATCCTGTGATGACAAACCTGGCTTGTTGCCTCCTCCCAGGTGCCAAGTTACCTGAGCATGGCCACCCAGATGTTTGAGGGGAGAGGGCATGCAGCTGTGTACCAGAAATACAGGTTTGCACCTGGCAAAGAGCTGCAGCAAACCATCCTCACCTACCTGCAGGAAAAGGTGAGTGGGATATGGCCAGGCTGTAGGCAAAAATGGGGGAGTATTTGCACTGCTGGGAGTGTTACCTTGGTTGGTGCTACTGGGAAGAATAAATCAATAGGGCTCAGGGGAAGATGTGGGCACAGATGAGCATTTCCATGGGTTGTGCCATGCTAAGGCCATTGCTGTGTGAATGCTGGGGGAAGGAGTGGGGTAAAAGCACAGAAATGGGTGGCCACCCGCTGAGATGCATCTGCTCCTTCCCACAGAGGGAGAAACCTGCTGAGCTGGTGGTGGATGTCGGCTGTGGGTCTGGACAAGGCACCCGCTTCCTTGCAGAGCATTTCAGGAACGTGGTGGGAACGGATATCAGCGAAGCGCAGATCCAGGAGGCCAGGGACACCCCCTCCATGCCCAATGTCTCCTACCTGTGAGTGTCGGTGGGGCAAGCTCAGCCGAAGACAAAATTGGTGTACCCTTGTGTGGAGGTGCTGTTTTGTGAGTATGATTGTTGTAAGAGCCAGCTGTCACCACAGTAAATCCCATTTGATGGGATTCCTGGTGTGAACAGGCATTGTCTGAGAGTAAAGTAGCTGTGGTCTTGCATCCCGAACAGTCATCGCTGACTCCAAAAAATACCTACTGACTTCGTGTCCTACTCTCTAATTCCTGTCTTTCACATTGCCTTTCTTCCTTTCCCCTCTCCAGTGTGTGCCCTGCAGAGGAGCTGCCGTTCAAGGATGCATCTGTAGACCTCCTGACTTCATTTACAGCTGCGCACTGGTTTGATATCGAGAAGTTCATGAGAGAAGTGAACCGGGTGGTTAAGCCAGGTGGTTGCGTGGCTGTCAGCACCTACACTGTGGACGTGCATCTGCACTATGGAAACTGCACCGAAAGGCTGACCAAAGTCTTCAGGGAGGTGAGGTGAGGTGATGCAACCTAAACCTCAGGGCTTCCCCTCCTGGTCTGGGCAGGGGGAGATCTGTAGTATTTAGATGCAAAGAGGAAAGCAGCAGGCTTGGGGGCACAACTAGAGGACTCCTATTGGAGGATGGGGCAGAGGGATGGTTAAGTAGAGGGACAACACTGAGGTGGGGTTTAGTGGCTCCCATGCAGTGCTGGGGCTGGATGGATGAGGAGAAGAGGGACGTTAGGACTAAATGGCAAAAAAGCAGACTCTGGTGTGGAGAGCGGGGCTGGTATCATTGCAAAGACTTCTGTCACCCTGGTCGCAGTGAAAAGAATGGGAAGTCAAAACTGCTTGGAAATTTTTTTTGGTGACTTTTCTTGGCAAAGAGAGTTTTAACAACTCATAGTGGAAAGTCTCCTTCTAGTAACAGCAGTGTAGAGAGGAGGATAGGTCCCTTATCCCTAATAAAGTAGGATTCTTGGATTCTTGACACTGAGCAAGACTTTGGGAAATTTTAATGCAAGGAGTATTTTTAAAAAAAGAAAAATTACATGTATGAATGCATCAGATCTAGGGCCAAGCAGGCCTGAGTTAAGTGGAAACTGAGAGCTTCAAGTAGTTTTGTGTTTGTTTTTTAATCTGCTATCTTTACAGTCCTGGGACCAGCTTTTAAAATACTCACATAATAAAATAAAACTAGTCTTGGAAGACTACAGAGAGATCTTTGAGGCCTTGCCATTTCCAGACAAAAAGAGGTGAGCAAAAACTTCTTGGTGCAGCACTGGGAGTGGATAGATGTGGCATCTTGGCTGCTCCACGGGGCTGCTCTGCCACCTGCCCAGCAAGGACAGAAGGGAGTCAGGTTTGCTGGGGCAGGTAGCTGCTGGGTTTCAGCAAATGCCTTTGTATCACGGCAGACCCATGTGGCTGTAGTTCCAGTCTTGTAGGATTGAATGTGGCTCTATGCTGGGCTAGCAAGTGTGGTTTAAGGGCTCTGAGGACCCTTCCTGCTCAAGGTAGAATTGAGTTAGTGGGTTTTTTTAGTTGGTGGTTTACAATAATTTGAAGTTTCTGGGGAGATCACTTAATGGATGAAGGGGAAAAATGGAGTGAGAGAAAGAATCTGCCCCAGACCTCTAGGGAGCCAGTGCCTGCCTGCCCATCAAGGCATGGGGTGGGCTGACTCAGCAGGCATAAGGGATGTGTTGGCGTTGCAGAGATGTTGTTATCCCAGGTGCTGGAGGCGAATGGGCTCTGCAGGTAGGCCTGTACTGAAAGGGCTGTTCAAGTCACAGCCAATGTTAGATGGTCCCTGGGACCATCTCTGCTTCTCCAGTAGTGCATCAGTTAGAGCTCCTGACCCACCAAATGCCATAATCAGATGATATTTCCATCTCTTACACCTTTGATAACATCAGGTATTTTATTCTCTACCACTTCAGTCAGCTGCTGTCCTTGTTCTACTGCCTTTGAGATTCAGTTTGCCAATGCTTATTTCTTTCCTGTTTACATTCTAGAGTCACAGGTATCTTTGACAAAATTCCCATGACAGTTGCTGGTGTGGTTGGTTACCTGGAGTCTGTCTCTCCGTGTCAAACCTTTATGAAGAATGACCCTCAAGCTGCAAAATCCCTCCTCCAAGGGACTGAAAAGAGGTGAGAAAAATGCTTGGGGAAACAAGCAGGACATGGAAGATACAGTGAATGAAGTGTGAGGTTGTGGGAGACCCTTTCAAAGCTAGAAATGCGAGCTGTGCAGCGATATGTTCCCTCCTTCCCTCCAGGTGTGTGGATGGATACTTGTTGGAAAGGTAAAAAGCAGATCCTCAGCTGCTCACAGCACAACCGACTTCAGTTTTGAGTCGGTTGACTTAAAGTTTAAGTCCATGTAGCTGTACGGTGTTCTTGCACTGATGTATCTGTATAAGTCTCATGTCAGGTCTCTGGAGTTTCTCTGCCTCGCTCTTGGTTAGCAGATAGGAAGAAAAACATTGGCAGTTGCATCTGAACTGATGTGTAGCAAGGGCCTGCTGCAAAGCTGGGAAGGGCATCCATGGGCCTCAAAGTTGTTCATTGACTGGAACAACCTTTGTGCATGTGCTGTGGATGTAGTGTTGACTCCTGCATCTGCCATCAAGACCTGGGTGATTTGGGTGGAATAGACTTATCTCTGTTTGTGGATGTTGTATCACATGGGTGGGAGCTGGCTGGACAGGGCAAGACCTTTCCTCTGCTGCTTTTTTCAGGATGTTGGAGACGATGGGAGTTTCTTCTCGTGAAACCCCAGTGGATTTCTGGGTGAGGCATGTCTGTGTGCTGGGGTGTAAGGGATGGTGAGAGAACACCCTTCTCCTGATCTGGTGTTGGAAGGGAAGTAAAAAGTAGGTCATCTCCTAATATTCTGACTTGTAACCACTCTTATTTTTTGAGGAGATTGATGCTGATTTTGGTGATAAAATTCTGATCCTCTGTGGAAAGCAGACAGAGGTTTATGCCTGCTCTTGGGTTCCTGCCCACTTTGGTTCCCCAGTCTGCCCAGTGCTGTGCTATTAGCACTGGAAGGGTCCAGTTTCAGACTGGTGGTAGTTGGATTGTACGTGGGGATGAGAATAACAGTAACAGCTCAAACTTTATGTATTTCTTACACAATCATAATAAAAGCTGAGAAAGTTGCTTGTGGTTCCTCTTTTTACAAGAGACTGTAGAGCACCTGCGGGGGGTGGGGAATAACTGCACTTCATGGACACTGCTTACCTAGGCCCTGAGCTGCCATCTGTTTCATGGGGTAGACGAGGTTTAGGTGGAAAGGGCCATTTGCCCCTTTCTCTGCCCAGCCTAAGCTGGGAGCTGTGTGCTGTCTTTGAAGGCCAAGCTGGAACAGGGCTGTTCTTGCCCACTATGTGACCCCATCCCTCATGCTTTGCTGGCTGGTGCAGGTTTGCCTGCTGCTGTGCCAGCCCTGCTGCTGTGGCCATCATGAGGTTACTTGCCCTCAGCACAGCTTGGAGCCTTTCTAGGATTGCTGGGATAGGGAAGTGGGTTTGCCCTCCCCTTGGTCCCAGCCCGCTATAGCTCATGCATGCTGCAAAGGGAAGATCAGAGGCTGTGTTTTGTGGAGGGGCAGATGGAGGCAATGCAGCTTGAAGCTAGGCACAGCCCAGCACAGCTCCCCTACTGTTTGCTTTCTGGATATTTTAAGTCCTGACAGAGCCTGTGCAGGGGCCTCTTCCTTTCCTGTAACTCCTGCTGCTGGCATGAGGGCTGCACTGATGCCATGAGGAAGACCATGGCCTTGCTCTGTTACACCTCAGTGCATTATTAAGGAAGACAGAAGTGGTGACTCTGAGCCCCCATAGAAAGAGCACCTGGAGAGAGGCTTTATAGGGGCTGGAGGGGCTTCAGCAGTGGTCCTGGGGCTTTTGGCTATGGTCCTGTCATGGGTGCAGAGAGTGAGTCTCCTTGACCTGGTAAAGGTGCTTTGACCCTGGATGTATCTCAGTTGGGGTCACTGAGTGCTGGCTCAGCTTTATGGCTCCTAGGAGAGTGGTGGGGTCCTGGGAGCACAGCTATAGGGAGGAAAGCTGGGCCTGTTCAGCCTGGAAAAGAGAAGGCTGNAGCCCAGCATTCATGCGAGGCTGGTCTTTGTGTTGGAGAAGACCTCATCTGAGTGGTGAAGCTGGATCAAGCCCGGCTGCAGTTCACTGGTGAAGAGGCTGTACTGGGTGTGGGCTGTGGTTGAGTGAGCAGCACCCATAAAAACATCCCTTGTTGGGTGAGGACGGGGCTGGTGGCTTGTCTTCTCCTGAAGAAGCACTAGAGGTCTCTCCCTGCTGGGAACTGCACTGGAAGACACAGCTACTGGAGGCAGGTGGCATGTAGGGCTGCCTGGGCCAGGGAAGCTCCAGCTTGGCTGGCAGGGCTTGCCCTGGTGAGGGACACCCCTGCAGTGGTGCCCTTGGCAAGGAGATGGCCCTAGGGAAAGGACACCCAGTGTCCCTACATCACCAGCACAAGGGATCAGGGAAAATGCTTGTTTGGGTTTCTTCCTCACTTTAAAAACATTTGTTTAAATATGCTTACTAATTAACTTTGCATTTAACAGCCCTTCCCTTCCCAGTGTCAGCAGGAGGCCCAGTGCATCCCCTGGGATGATGCAGCAGGTGACCAGCCATGACGTAACACCAGGGATTGTATCACCAACATGCTTGGGCACAGTGCCAGCAGTGCAAGGCATACAGGGTGGCACAAACCAGGCCAACATCATGGCAGCTGCTGCAGATTGCATGTCTGAGAGGTGATGAAGGGTTACGGGGTGTGTAGCAGGGCCAGCAGTGCTTTGGTGGCACTGACCCCAGGCTGGTAGGAATGGATCCAATAACGGCTGCTGAACAGAGGCCACATGATGTCTCCTGCCCTGGTGCCTGAGCCACAGGCAGGGCTCTCACATGCCACTAACTGTTGTTTTAGTGCTTTTTTTTTTTTAAAGCTTTTTGGGGCACTTTTGTTTTCACTTTCCTGTTTCTTTTCCAAGACTAGCAAGCACAAGCTGGTTCCTCCCGAATGAGCTGACCAGCTCCAAAAGGGATTGGGAAGGAGCAATCTGGGCTTGTCCTTGCCATCCCACTCCAGTGGCATGGCTTGCAGCCCAGGCTTTTCCATGCTTGTGGCGGCTGATGAGTCACGGGGCCATTGCCTCACCCAGTGCCAGTGACAACTCTGCCTGCAGCCCTGCCTATTTTCACTTTCCTTCTTGTACCTGGGATCTCCCATGCACACAGAATTTCTTACTCTGAGCAAGTTCAAGTGGCTCCAGCCCACGGGCCTGTGTGAGTCTGAGGAGGGGGCTCCATTGTTGCCAGCTGCACAGTTCTCCAGGCACAGTCAGGGCTGGGACATGCTGGGGCTGAGGAGATGTCTGTCGCAAGTCCCCAGCTTCCTGCAGACCCCACCGGGTGTGGTGTCCTCAGCCCATGCTGGCTTTGGGGGACCCTCTGCTGTCATGGCCGGAGCTGGCACTAACATGGTTTGGAGGAGCCGTGCCAAATACAGCCAGGCTTTGCTGGCCAGGCTGGAGACCAGGGTACGGCAGAATGTGGCATCGTTGTGCAAGATGCTTGCTGGCCTGCTGATGCCCAGGATGGTGAGAACATGTCCTGTCAGGTGAAAGTCCTCGCTGCTGCTCAGCCAGGCACCTGTGATCTTGGCTATGGCTGGTGGGGAGTGAGGCGCAAACATCTGAGCAAGGTGCCCAGGAGATCTTCAGCACTTCATCGCAGCTCCCGTGAGTGCTGAGTGGCTGCGCCCATGGCCCCGGCTTCCCTGCTCGGCTTTCACTTTTCCTTTCGTGTCTCCAGATCTCCTTTCGCCTGCGTGAAGAGATGAGGTTTCGCTTTACTTCTCTAACCAGAAATTACATCTGGCAGATAAAAGCCACAGTAACAGGGAGGAGGAGCCAAAGAAGCTGGGTCCCGCAGGGATGTGGTGCTGCTCTGGGACCCCACGGGTGACCCGAGAGTGTCCTTGGTGGGGGTCTGTGCCATGGAGCAGTGGTTCATGGTGGATCTGTGTGCATGCCAGCCTTGCTCTAGGTCTGTGGAGCTGTAGATGAGTCCGTCCCAGCACAGGAGGCGCTGGACATCACTGCCCAGGTGCAGGGGACCTTGCTCCAGCCCTGCCAGCAGACACTGGTGCCAAAATACCCTAGCCTGGCTCTTACCTCAGTCTGGAGGAGGAAACACCCCCTGGTCCTTGTCCCACGAGCCAGCTGGGCTCCACCACATGGGACCTTGAGGCAGCATCACCCTCTGGCTGCTTCACTGCAACCTGAAGAGTTTCAGGCAGGGCTGGGACCCCTGCTCCCTCCACTCCCTCACCAGGGGCCATGTTTGGTTTTATAGCCTTTGGGGTTTTTTGCTAAGGTGCCATCTATTCTGACTGAGCTGTGCCTCACTTGAGTGTTGTGTGTGAAGTTAGTTATGCTGGTTTTTTTTTATTCTTTTATTCTGTAGTTGTATTGGATGTGAACAATTTGCACTGAAATAAATATTTTTCTAAATCTGTGCATCTCTTTAATGGGAAAGAAAGGAACGACAGTGCCGTTGTCCTGTTCACTGAGAGCACAGACAAAGGACCTGAGCCCTGTCTGGGACTCAGGGTTTTAATTACTGAACCTGTCATGGGAGGGGAGGCTGGCACATCAGCCTGGGTGGGAGCCTGGTCCAGCAGTAATGTCTGTGACTTGCTATGAAGGGACACCCTGTGCCCACTGCACTATTGGGCTTTGGTACCCTATTTTGCTGTCCTGGCTGTTCTCCAGGCTGTATCTCTGTCTCCTTTGGTCAAAGCTGAGATAGCTGCTGCCTGTCTGCCACACTGCTCCCTGTACGCTGTCGCTTCTTTATCTCCGTCGTGGTTTTCCAGGAAAGACCTGAACTCTCTGAGATGCTGCTGGGGCAGGGGAAGGGCTCAAGGAGGGCTGGATAGATCCTGTGGGTCAGCAACCAGTCCTGCTTAACCTCTTAATTAATGAGCTGGCTGATGAGGCGGAGTGTACCAGCAGTGTACTGAGTTCACTGATGACACCAAACCAGGAGGAGTGGGTGACACACCAGAGGGTCATGCTGCCATCCAGAGGGACCTCAACAGGCTGGAGAAATAGGCTGAAAGGCACATCATGAAGTTCAACAAGGGGAAGTGCAAAGTCCTGCACCTGGGGAGGAACAGCCCCAGGCACTGGGACATGCTGGGGACTGTCCAGCTGGAAAGCAGCTTGTCAGAAAAGGACCTGGGGGTGCTAGTGGACACCAGGTTGACCATGAGCCAGAAACATGCCCTTGCAGCAAAGAAGGTGAATGGTATCTAGGGCTGCGTTAGGAGGAGCATTTCCAGTGGGTCGAGGTGGGGTGATCCTTCCCCTCTAGTCAGCACTGGTGAGGCCACCCCTGGAGTGCTGCTGGGTCCAGTTCTGGGCTTCCCAGGGCGAGAGAGACGCGGACGTGCTGGAGAGAGTCCAATAAAGGGCTATGAAGATGATGAAGGGTCTGTAGCATCTCTCCTATGAGGAAAGGCTGAGAGAGTTTGGGCTGTTCAGCCTGGAGAAAAAAAGGCTCAGGGGCTCTTGGTGGTGCCTACTGACAGGACAGCAGACAATGGGCACAACCCGAAACAGGTGAAAGTCCATCTGACTGCAAGAAAACACTTTTTTACTATGAATGTGGTGAAACACTGGAAAAGGTTGCCCAGAGAGGCTATGGAGTCTCCATCCTTGGAGATACTCGGAACTGGTTAACGTCCCAGGCAACCTGCAGCAGCTGACCCTGCTAGAGCAGGGCTTGGCCTGGATGATGTCCAGAGGTCCCACCCACCTCAATGACTCGGCACAGCACGTCCATGCTGGTCTACCCACGTGTAGGTGTATCTTTCCACAACCTTGTGCAAGAACTTTTCTGCTTGAACTCCTTGAAGTCAGCTGTATATTTACAAATATTGACATTAAAAATTGGGTCCTTCTGGAACAGTTCTCTTCTACAGTCACCACGTGAGGCACTGCAAAGTGCATTTATGCCTGTTGCTGCATTGCTGTGTATTTGTTTTTTTGATACAGATACTGCCCTACTTTTCTGTATTTAATGCTCAATCAACGCATGAAACAAAGCATAGTGATGATGGCTTCACTTTGCAGGAGGTTACGTTGAGGGGAGGATGGGTTTTGCTGAATGGGGGCACTGTTCCAGCTGTCAGCGGGGAGATGTCAAGACGTGATATTTGTGTTTCCAGGGAGGAAACCTCAGCTGGCTCCAGCAGCTGCTAGGCATGGCAGCCCTGCTTGTGTCTGGCAGCCTCCCCGCACAACACTATGTCCCACCTGGAAGACACCAGGTGAAAGTGCTTTTGCTTTCACCCTTTTTCCTGCTTGTGTAGTGAGACCGATCCCTGAGGATAATACATACGTAAAGACCATGCCCGCAGCCTGCACTGAGCAGTGCCTGCACCTGGCTGCTTCTTTCGCCCCCTCCCTGCCACAGCTGTTGTGCTGCACTTTCTGTGAGGAAGCAGGCACGAACTGCCGCTTCTCAGGAGGCACTGAAACCCTCCCGAGCACGCTGTCCCAGTGGGGCTGCGTGCCTGGAGGTCTCCCGCAGCTTTCGGCGTGGTGCCAGGCTGGGTCCTGCCCAGGCTTCCTTGTACTTGCCAGCACCTCTGCACCGCAAGATGTGGCAGCAGTGTCTAGCTCCCTTGGAGAGGCGCACGTTGAAGGCAGCCCGAGCATCCCCCTGCGTCCTCTGGCCCGGTCGAAGTGGGTGGCAAGGCAAGCAGCAGAGCAGCCAGCATGGCAGGCAGCGGGAGGCGGGTGCTGCCCACACCTGCCGCACCTGCAGCAGTGGGATTCCCTCCACTGCTGCTTTCGCTTTCCTCTTTCCAAAGCCGTCAGGCTGCGGATTTTCCTGCCAACCTGAAAGCGCAATCACGTCGGGTAGGCAGCATAAAAGCGGGGGAGATGGGGCAGCGGGGCAGCCACGGCGAGGGAGGTAAAGCAGCTCCCCGTGACCAGCCACCAGCCCAGCAGCCGAGCAAGCTGCCCACGGCATCTCTGCATCAGGGATTTAGCGGCTCTGATCCACAGTGCTGCGGTTCACCCTCTCTGGCTTCTTGCAACGCAGCACCCTCAGCCCATTGTAACCCACTTACTGTCTGGCTCTTGTCAGCAAAATGCTGAGCTTCGGCTTCACCCCACTGCTTGCGTTGGTGCTGGGGGCCAGCCTCGGGGCCGCCTTTCCCCAGGGCACCCTGAAGAAGAGCTGCAGCCTGTCCAAGTACCAGTTCCTCATGCCCCACGAGCTGAAGGCTGTGCAAAAGATGAAGGAGGAGTTTGTGAGTACTGATGGCATTGGGGGGCTGTGGGCTAGCAGAAGGCAAGGCAGAAGGATGCCAAATTCCAGAGCCTGAGTGACAAGGTGGATGTTTTCTGCAGCAGTTTGGGGATGAGGAGGATGTTTTCCAAGGGAGTTTGGGGGCAAGAAGGCTGCTGGGCCCAATTCCGTCATGGTTTCAAGCCTCTCAAGGCTGACCGGGGTTGCACAACACCGCCAAAAGTCAAGATGGCAGTTTTTTAATCTCTCTCTTGGTTTATACCTGCAGGAGGACACAATGCTGCTGTCAGACTGCAAATGCAACATCAGGCTCTTCCATCGGAAATGGAGCACGGCGGAGTTGTCGGTAAGAGCAAGGTGATGCTGTAAAAAGGAGGTACACTCCCACCTCCAGCCGGGACCTCCCGTCAACTGGTCCCACTTCCATCCAAACTCCCAGGCAGGTCTTTGAGACCCCCGTCCTCCAGCCTGCGGCCAGCCCTGGTGCTTTGGGTTCCTAACTGGGATGCTTCCACCTGCAGATGCCTGACCGAGTGATGCTGGTGGAAGCTGAACTGGACTTCGCCACCACCATGCTGGGGCTCCCCGCCAACCCCAGGTTCACTGAAATGCACCAGCAGCCCCTGGACTTCCTCACCCAAGCCCGGGAGGACCTGCGAGGCTGCGTGAGTGCTCCCCCACCAAAACCCCTTGGCCCCATGCTGGCTGAGGAGTCCCAGTACTGGCAGCAGCACCGCAGGGCATTGCCGATCCTTACACGGCTGCTTTCTTTGCAGATGTCCATGGAGGCTCCTTCGCATCAGCCCTCTGGGAAACTGAGGCACTGGTTGCAGAAGCTGCAGACCGCCAAGGAAACAGTAAGTCAGGCCATCAGGGCGAGTGGGTTTCGGAGCGTTAGCAACTGCACAGCTGTGTGGGGCCCACGGCACCCCGTCTCTGGTGCTAACTGCCCCTTCTCCCCACGCAGGAGACCGCTGCCTGCCTGGAGGCCTCCGCCATCCTCCACCTCTTCCAAGTGCTGAATGACCTGCGGTGTACGGCGCTCCGGGAGCAATGCACTTAGCTCCTGCCAGCTGCGTGCCCAGCATGACACAGCACAGTGCTCACTGGCCCCAAAGGATGCCCTGAGAACTGGGAAAAATGATCTTGATTGCATCGCTGGACTGTATTTCCTATTTAAGCACTTTTCTTATTTATGTGAGCTCAGGGAGCAATTTTTTTTCCACAGTCTTTTAAATTATTTGGGTTTGTTGTTGTATTTATGAATGGCTGAGAAGGGGGTAAAGAAATGCTGTTCCTGAAAGATGCTGTTCAATAGGGATGAATGTATTAATTGGATAATTTTGTTTTGCTGGTTTTCAAAACACTTTTTAAGGAAATCTATTTTTTTACCTGTTATTTATTACAGAGTACATTATGTATATTTGCCTGTATAAATTATTTTTTACATACTATTTAATATGAAAAATAAAAAAGATACCATTTTATGGCTGCAGCCGTATTTTACTACGTTTTGTTATAATGTCATCCCTTCCAAAAAGCGGGAGAGCAAGGGAGGACACCAAGGCGAATTTTGAGCATTTGAAAATTAGCAAACCTTTGGCACTCCTGTTCGTCTCCATCTGTCTGGGTGTGCGCTCTGACCGCCCACCTCAGGGTTTGCCTTTGGGGACAGGTGGATGCTATTGTGGACGGGGCTGTCCCCACCCACTTGGGGACAGGAGCCTGCTGCCACCCGTTTCCAGGACGGGAGCCCGCACGGGGTGGTGCACACCAGGGCACGAAGCCTGGAGGAGCCCACTGCCTAATGCGACGCTTGTATCCTGGCACGGGCTGACTGAGTCTCTGGTTTTGGCCATCCTGGGGGCTGTCAGAAGATCCCTAAATGATTTCACAACCAAACCAGAAGTGAAGAGCTGCAGAAGGCAGGCACCCAGTGGTGCGAGGAGGAAAAGGACCTGGGAGCAGACCCAAACCTCATTCAATTTTCTCAGGTCAGGGAAAGGCTTCATTGAAGACAGGTCGCCAGGGTGGGGAGCTGGCAACAGCAGCCACATGTGTGTGTGATAGCCACATCTGGGGTGGGTGATCACCTGAACCTGGGGATCACTCAAGGCCTGGGAACCCAAAAGGCACAGATTTTGGTGGCAGGAAGGAGAAGAGCACAGGGGAGGCATTGGGCGCTTCAGGCTGGGGTAATTTTAAGTTTGATGCTTTTAGGTTGCAAGGTTGGGGACTGAGCTGCCAGCAGCTGAGCCACAGTGCCATCACTGCTTCCTGCAAAGAGACAGCCGGGGACGTGAGGCATAAACACTTGTCACGAAGTGTGTCGTACATACCACCCGCTTGTCCTACTCAGGCTTTGCAAGGACACTGTCAAAATGAAACCTCATTGCTGACAGAGAGGGAAAAAAGCTTTATCTTCCCTTCTCTTTCCAAATCATGCTTCGTACTAAGGTAGCTGGGCACAACGCTGGGGAAAGGCTGTTGCTCCTCTGTCATTTACAGCTGGCCTCAACCTCCTTCTGCTGGAGTGATGGGTCCTGGCCATTCGAGACACCCCCAAGCACATGCCTTCAAGCAGACACCAGCACGCTTGGGCTGTATTGACTTCAAGGGGGGAGGAAAGCACATCCTGAGTGGAAACGGAAGCCCCTCCTGCTGCAAGCACCCAAACACATGCCACCTTGAAACAAGAAACCCTGGACAAGAGGCATTTTCACGCTATGTGTAGCGGCTTCGCCGGGACAGGGAGAAGCCAGAGAGCCCCAGCAGTGTGTCTGGTATTGCACGTTGGCTCCTGTTTTTGGTTATGACAAGGCACAGCTCATCTCTCAAGAAACAGGCTGCAGCAATACTTTGCCTGTCTGGCCACACACTCCCAGGAAAAGGCAGAGGCCATCAGTGCCTGCTTTGGAGGTGTCCATCCCAGCGTTGCTTCCTCCCGGCCCCACTTACAGTTTCACATCTCCATTTTGAAGTCTTGCAAGAAATCCCTCTCTATAGGGCCTATGCATAGCCAGCATCTGTGGAGGGAGGTTGTTTTTAAAACATTTCTGGCCAAAAGTGCTACGCTGCAATATCCAAATGAGATACAGACCCAGAGAGGAAAGCCTAACGAGGGCAGCAAGTGTTTATTCATCCCACAAAATAGATGGACTTAGATTATCCTGCTCTCATTAAGGTACCTACCAAGTCATTATGAAATGCATCTGCTGCGAAATGGCATGTGATGCCACTGCACCTGGGAAGAAGGCACAGGACTGCCCATACATCTGCCTCCGAGGAATGAAATCAGCTCCATTCACCCAGCGGCAGCAGGGTCGCAGCACAGCTCTCCTGAAAAGGAGGTGAGGGCAGAAATCACTCCCAGGGCACAGCAGCCCCTCTTTATCTCTCTGTGGGGTTCATGAGGCATCATTTCCATCCTGGCACTCCTTAATTGGCGCATCTGGAGAGGACAGGAAAAAAAAGGTGTGCTGATACATGCTCTGCTCCCTGGCACAATTGCCTTCAGCAGGTTAACCTCCTGGTATCTCCCACACAAAGCAAGTTCACTGCAAATTAAGGCTGGGGAGACTATTTTTCTCCCTTTGCCAGATGGGCCAGGCCCCTCAGGGTTCTGGGAGCAGAGCTGATGGGGACGGGGATAGAGCTGTAAGTGCCACAGCTGGCCAGCATTAGCCTAACGCCCCTGCCAGATTTTTGTAGCTCAGGATGAGTATTGTAGTTCCCTTGCAGACTCCAATCTCTGGCCTCAAGGGCAAAATTTACTGGAAAGAAATCCGAAGCGGGGCGGGGGAAGATACGGACACACATTTAACCTGCAGTGGAGGGGAGCTTTCTGTGTGAAGCTCTGCTAGAAAATGACTGGGAAAGCGTCAAGGTAGACCAAGTGGTTGGAAAAGGAGGATGAAGGCAAGGATGTGGCTCCTGGAAGGGTTGCCTCTAGCCAGCTGCTCATTTGTAGCATTGTGGGGAAAATACTGGTGTTGTGGAGGGGACTGAACTGTCAGAGGGTGAAACAAAAAGGTGAGAAGACAGCTCAATGGTTGAAGAGCGTACACCTTGTGTCAGCAGTGATCGTGGTTCCCCTCTAGTGATCAATGGGCAGAGGGTGTCAAAGCCTTTTCTGCATTAAACTCTGCCCTTGTTGCCTCCAGCTGGGGCACCTATGCCGGCTTCAGAGACCTCCTGGAATCCTGCATCATGTAAATAAAATAGCACAATGTCCTGTGGGATTTGGCAGATGTCTGGCTAAGGTAAGGCAGTAACAAACTACCTGATTGCTGCTCTTTTCTGCTGAGGTTTTTGTGCCACTTTCAGCATCATCTAAATACCCAGGTCCCGTGACGAGTGACGTGGCTAAGATGTAGTGGCGAGACCTGTTTTGTTTTCTCCCTCCAAGAACTGTTTACACAGTGGAGTTTTATTTTGGTAGGGTTGTTTTTATTTCATGTATATACACAGCTTTGTGCTTTTATTGAATAAGCGGAATAAAGGTCAACCAAATTATGGAAAAGACAGCAGGGTTTGGGAGTTTTTCAGTTCAGCCTTCTGTGCTCTGGTCCTGAGCAGCAAAAACTTTGCAGCTTTGCAGGGCGTGTTGGCTAACGTGCTATGGGTTCTGCAGGCAAATCAAGAAAGCTGACAGCTGAGTTTTATCGACAGATCATGTTATATGCTCCTGGGTCATAAACTTCTTCAGCTCCTAACCCTCTGACCAGAATCCAGGTTGAAAATACGTAAGCAATAAATGTGCTCTTACCTGTTAGCAGGAGTGTTTTTTGGGGTGCTTGGCCCTAAGGAGTAGGAAAATCAGTTGCTGCTGGTGTTCTGGGAAAATACTGTTTCCTAATACGCTGGATACTGGTGCTCTTGATGGTGTGATTTCTCCTCCCGTTCAGTGCTGTACATGACTCAAAATAGTAATTCCTGTCTCTCAGCAATCATACTGGGAATCCTCTGATCTTCCCGTGTTGCCATCCAGGAAGACAGTGTTCAGTGAGATCCACTGCTTTTAATTTGCTTTGGCAAAACAGTTTATTTGAAAAGTAACCTTCACTTTGAACTGCCATGGCTTCAGCTGCACGTGTATGAGCGGCTGACAGGTTACTCATTTTCATGCAAAAACCAGCACTTTGGACTAAAGGAGCAGGCTGAAAGATAGCTGTGGAGGGCTCCTGGGACTCCAAACTGCTGCCTGAATTAGCAATGATTTCCTTCCTAGCTTCCTCTGCATTCCAGAAGTCTCATTTTGGCTGTCACCTCTGTAGCCATGATTGAACCATTTCCTCTGTCTCTGGAGAACTTCCCCCAGCAACCCATATCCCCCAACTCTCCCCCTGCACTCATGTTCCCGCAGAAGTGCTTGTCGATGAGGCTGGGACAGCTTTCTGGCTCCAGAGAGGATGCTCCTGTCTCAGGGCATGCTTCATTTTCATCAAAGAAATCTTATTTATATGTCCTACTCAGAAAGGAGGACATCCTGTCCCAAGACCGGGATTCTCTGTGCACAATCACTCCTTCCACAGCACAAACCCCTCTATCTCCACTTGCTTCAGAAAAAAATGTGAAATCTTTGGGGCCTGCACTGATAGACTTGACAGATAAACGAAATAGCCTTGGAGGGGTGGGGAGGAGAAGTAGCTTTACAAAATGGAAGGCTGTGATTTATGCCAAACCTGGCAGAAACAGGAGGTGTCAGTAAAATGTAGTAATTGAAATACCTTTGGTGCAGGCATTTAAAGGCTCATGTTTTAAGAAACAGCCTCTTGCATCTGCTGGAGTATGACTGTGAGCCATCAGAGTAATAAGGGAATTCCAGCTGGTTTATGGGAAATTTCTGAGAAAAGGCACTGGTCTTCACAGGCCCAAGACAATGTTCCTACTCCTAAATGCTGGAATAAAAAAAAAAGGAGACAAGTTCAGATGATACACTTTATAAATATTTCTCCAAGTCATTCCTGGTTCCTAGTCTGCCCCATGGTCTCTTTGTCTGGGAGGATGTGTCTGGGCTGAGGTGGAGTACCACGACTGTGCTTTCTTGATGCTGCTTCAGGTGCTATTTCCGTAAGAAATCATTTTGTGTAGCAAAAGAGAGGTACACAATGCATTGGAGCAAAGGAGGTCTCACTCCCTGTGCTGTCCATTGCTCTCTAAATTTCTAAAGGCTGTTTCTCTCCCTAAAAGCTGGTGAGCTAGAGGCTCCCCAGATTGCTGTCTGTTGTAGTGTAGCTTTGCAAGAAAGAGTCAGGGTTAATCCCAGACACCCTGTCTGCACACCAGTGTTCCCGGGTATGCCTGCAGTCTCAAACTGCTTGGCTTTTCATTCCTGCAGAATGCTGCCTAAAACTTGCCTTGGTTACTATCATCTCAACAGACTGCAGTGTCAGTCACCTGTTTTGACCATCCTAACTGAATCACAGCTGTAGGTAATGTGTCGCACCATAGCAGCACACAGATATGAGAGCTGTTAGGCTGTTGATGGGCTAACAGATTAGGGGATGGGCTAAAACCTGCAGGTCTGCTTCACAGAAGAGCAGGTGCCCAGGCTCTGCCAGTGTTAGGAGCACGCATGCTCCTAACACTGTAGGCTAAAACCAAACCAGAATCCCTTTTTAAAGGATAAAAAAGGTTCTGGGTTAATCATCATGGAAGCTAAAAGCTGAAAATGCAACACTCTCTCATGGTGCTAGGCTGGTTCCTCCACAGTTTAACTCCACCTCCAAAGTCCACGTTGCCACTGAGGGCTGTGACCACCACGGATGTGAAGTCCTGTGGGAAGACTATGCTTGAGGAGATGGAAAGAGAAGATTACTGTGTTCAAGAATAAAAAGTCAAGATTAGGACTGTCTAGGCAAGAAACCCAAACCTTCAAAAAACCAAACAAAATCAGCGTAGGGCTTTTGGCTTTGTTTTTTTTTCCCTAGATCTGCAAGGTCAAACCTGGCTTTCTGATCTGATTTTGCACCTTGCTCTCGTGTTTTGTTCTCTGGTTTTAGCCCAGGGGAAGCAGCAGCTGAATTCCAGGTCAATGCAGTCTCTGACAGGTATCAGCAGACAAACATGTACACTGATTTTAATCAGAGGGTTGTGTGGTTATTATAAAGTATACATCAAATCTCAGCTGCTTGGTAATCGTCATGAGACAGAGCCCATGGAGCTGTTTCGCTCTTCTCTTGGTATGTTCCTTCTTCAGTGCTCTGCTTACAAACTGTCCACAGTGATGCACAATAATCGACTAATGGGAAGCCAGTTGTTACTGCAAGAAATCTTGAAATCCCATTTTCATATGATTTTAATAAAGCAACGTGTGGAAAAATGCTCCAATATTACCATCATGACCACAACGAAATTACAGCGATCTGCTCTTCTTCCAAATGGCTTGCAGCAGATGCAAGTTGAAGTGTGCGGGAGGTGAAGCGTGACATGTGGCAAAGATTTCATATGCCTCACATCAGTTATATTTACTTTTTCTTGGCTACATGGATACGAACTAGCAGCTGTATTATTGCAAGTGCCATTGCCATAGTTACTGTCACACAACATCCTCTTCCATCTGAGATACACCAAAGCCAGTTTCAGGTCTGGTGTGACAGGTCAGTCTCTAAAACCGGAATGCTCTTGTTTAAGAGAGGGAGGGGAGAAAGCCAACCATGGGTTAAACCCAAAGAAGCAAACAAGGTGGTGGAAAGCAAAGACTATGAGCGAGCACATTTTCTGCCACACCAGAGATTTGTCCTGCTTGCTCACTGGCTTCCTTCACTGTTCAAACATCGCAAATTGTGCAATATCACACTGCTTTTATCTTTGTACTTAAAAAGAGATCCCTTATCTAAAGAGCCTTAAAACCCAGATATATCCTTAACCTGCCCCTGTTTTAAGGCCTAAAACCATGCGGCCTTCTCCATCAAGGTCTCCTCTTTTGCTTTTCTGTGTGATCCCAGCTGTCCTGGCTTGCTGAGCACTTGAGTACAAACACAGAACTAGCATCCCTTTGGACATCGCAAACTCTGGGACTGAAACATGAGCAGCAGGGACTTGTACTTTGTTTTTCAGCTGATGGAATGTGTTGGGATATAGACCTAGTATTTTTAAAGTAAGAGCATAGAAAAGCTGCATTTAGAAAAGCCACAAGGGAGTTAGAATAACAGTTAGCTCTTTTGTTCCCAACAATATGAGAACACCTGCAATTGCTCATTAAGGCAGCAGCTGATATTTAACAAAAAGCAGACTTCCTCTGCTTTATCCCCAGCAGAGATGTACGCATTAAATCAAAGCATGAGTAACGGACACAAGAAGACATAAATACTCTTTAAACGGTGGTGTGGTTTAAATGCAAGATGCTTGTGTCATCTTCTCTAGCTTTAAAAACCGTTACAGTTGGGTAATGAAGAATGTCTGGGTAACTGCCTGAAATCCAACAGAGGACAAATCTTGGTTTTGTTTGCTGCACCAGGCGATGTCTTCAACTACTCAAGTTCTTGCTATATGAAACATGACATACTTGCCAGGTCACAGACATAGTGATGGGAAAACAAAATACTCCATCATGTGTGCATCAACTGAATGTGCATTAACAATTTTCAACTGCTTGTTAGTGTTTTTAAGTACTAACTGATGCAGAGGTATAGATACAAGATTATGAAATTACTTTATAAACTACTCTTGCCAGTGGTTATTTCCTTAGGTGCTGAACCTTTAAGACTCTTCCCTCTTCAGCAGCACCTCTGGAAATACCTTGTTTTCATGTCTCAAACACAGTGCAGTGCCTGATTTGGGGTATCCACTGAAGTTTTCACTTGGGCAGTTTTACTGAATTTGCCCCAGATCAGCTGATGCTTGTGAAAAAACAGGTTCTCTGTAAGTGAACAGTATTTCTCCCGATCCTGGTCTCCTCACTCCTGGGTGACTGAGAGATCAGCTTCAGGCGTAGCTTACACTACACCCCTTGAGCTGAAGTGATAAAAGGAGGTGCGAGAATGAGGAAAACATCTTGTCAAACACAAAACAAAGGAATGAATCAACATGAGTTGAGAAAACATGGCAAAGGGAAGTGTGCGCATATGCCATGTTGTATGTATTTTGTGTATACACATCATGTTCACTTCATTTTTCCCAGACTAGGTGTTGTGTTGGTAGATGGGGATCACAGCAAAAGCAGGAGACTCTGGCTTCCAGTACATGGCACTGCTGTCTCTCTGTTTGGACTTACACCACCACTGTTTGAAGAAAAAGAATCACCAGGCTGTGGGTTTAGGTTAGTCTGATTTTCAAAGACTTTTCTTCACATCATTGTAAACTGAAATTGTTAAGCAGTTCCAGAAGGTCTCCAGACATCAGGTGCTGAATTTCACTCATCACTAATAAGGGGAACTGGCAGAGGGTGCAAGGGGACCTGACACCATTCCAGCCTGTGCTGGACAGTAATGTCTCGGCTTTAATTAGTCTTCGGAAAAGGCAGCGGTTTGTGGACAGCACCTTTATGAATTGGCTCATAAAAACATTTTATTAATCCAGCACAGGTCACAGTGACCAGATACTAAATGAAATGCTGTACCGCAGAGAAAGGAAGCATAGCTGGCGATACCTGAAGCTAAAATAGAAGCAGATTTCTTGGCTTTTCTAGAGCGCAGCTTAGCTGTTAAGGCAGGGCATTTTAAGCCTAACTAATAATAATGCTATTGTGACTCTGGCCTGCTTGTTGAATTTTGGACTTTGGTAGTGTGCAGTGCCCTTCAGGAGAGAAAAAAAAAAACAGCAAAAAGCAGAAGATACATCAGTATCTTGAATATTCAACCTTGCATTTCCAGGATGTTGCTATTAAAATGCAAAGGAGCTGGGAAATACCAGTGCTGAGGTTGACTTTGCAAGCTTTGTTTGCCCCTGTATACCCCAGCAGGCTTTATGACAAGATCATGACATTGTGCTGTGGGATCTGTTGTCTGCTGCAGAGGGTGAAATGGCTTCAGCTTTTTGCTGTTGAAAGTACAGCTAGCTATCCTCAGGCCATCTTCTCGGTTCCTAGCTGGGAACCTAGCATGGGAATCTGGAAGCAGAACAACACAGCGGTTTTTCTAAGACACTTGGCAACCCCCAGCCTTCTGGGATGGAGAAGGGACCCGCTGCCGTGGCACAGCTGGGAAGGAGGCAGGCGGCGAGGTCTGAACAGGCATCGGCAATGTACTGGCCATCTCCTGCTTCTCTACAGCTAGCCGATGGGCTAATATTGGATCAATTTGTACTTGGATTAATTTGTAATCAGAAAAAAGCCCTATGATTTAGTGTTTCAGATAATTTTTGAGATTATTTTCCCCTTAAGTTTGGCAATTTTGGAACATGCCAGATGGTGTGTCCATGTGGCAAAGCCATGGAGCCATGTCATGAAAAGGAGCACTGCCATGTTCACAGTTTCTAGCCATCGCTGTCATATATACACACCTTGGGTTTGTTTTTATAATTCCCCTCTTGCCTTCTACCCTGATGAAGCCAGAGACTGGAAAGCAGGATTTTCTAAACACATACTTTCTTTCTTCATCTTTCGGTTACATTTTTTTTCCAGCTGCAGACCAAAGTGTGAGCAACTGGAAGTGGACAAGCCGTTATTAAAAAGAACCGTGGCAATGCCAATTCAAGTGGCTGCTCGTCTATTGCGTTAAGCCTGTGAAACGGTTAAGACAATTTAAGGCCTCTGAGTTGCAGTTCTGCACTGGTTTAACCAGATTTGACTAAGCTAAATTCCAGTCTTTTTAGTGGAGAAGTAGTATCGTTGCAGTGAACGTTTAGCATGGAGTATTTCTGTAGCTGTCTGCCGAACATTCCTTGTCTGGTCTCTAGATTTGCTTTATCAAACATTCTAACCTGAATGCTTCTCTAATTACTAAATTTCATTTCCGTTAGTCATTGAAAACTAACAAATGGTACGACTCTAAATTTTAAAGTTATGCACCTATTTAAGTTCCACAGGTTAAGGGTTTAATCTAATCTGATCGTGAGTTTCTAAAGATTCAACTGGTCAAGTCAGTCTAGTCATGGTATCAGTGTCATTTACTCTCCAATAATAAATGCATTGTTATGATCAGTTTTTTACACTCATTTAATCTGACTGACCATTGCTTCCACTGATCTGGTGCTGGGATGTACAGATTGAGTTGATTTAAGCAGGCACTACTGCAAAAGCAAGGTGTTTAAACTCCCCTTCTGAAATAATCCTGCCAATTGTTGTTTTTCCGCCTCACTATGTTGCCATTTATCACATCCCCCTGGTGACTCAGTGTAATTAATACTGTAGCGTTTCCATGGCCAGGCAAGGGGACAGTAGAAGATAACACTGACGCTGGTGGAAGGCCATCCTCTGGGATGGGGCTTGGCCCTTCCTGCTAGCAGGGTGCTGATTTTCCTCACACATTGCGAGACACCTCGCCCCGGAGGCAGGCGGCCCCTCCGCTAACACACCCCCGCCCCGCCAGCCCCAGCACCCCAAAACGGCACCGCCCTGCCGGGAGCAAACGGCCTCCCCTGCCCCCGCCGCCATTCTCGCGAGAGCTCGACGGACACCCTGTCCCGCCCCGTCCCCACCACCAACTCTCGCGAGATGCCCGCGCGCGGCTGGTAAGGCTGTTGTTGAAGGGCGCGCGGACTCTGGGGCGGCTGCGGCACCGCCCCCAGAGCGGCCCACTTCCGGCGCCGGCGCCGGCGCTGAGGGAAGGAGGGTGGGCAGAGGGAGGAGTCGCCGTCTACCCCGGGCCAGCCCCAGGGATGGTGTTGGCTGCGGGAGCCGGGCCCTGACGCCGCGCTTAGGTAAGTGTGGGCCGCCCCACTTCGACCCGGACCGGGGCTAGCCCCCTCAGCTCCGGCCTGGCACGTCCCGCCCCACCTCAGGCCCGGCTCTCTCCATCCGTCACCCGGTGCCCCGACGTGTCCCGCGGCGGCCCGGGCCCGCCAGGCCTCGGGGCGCCAGAGACGCCGGGGGAGGACACCCCGCTGACTCCCGGGACTGCCCCAGGCCCAGCAGCGATCGTCCCTGCCCCCCGCGGAGCGGCTTCCTGGTAGCGGCGGCGACGCAGGGAGCGGGTACCGGCGGTCCTGAGGGAGCTGGAGAAATCCTGGAGCACCCTTGCCTTTCGTTATAAATAAGCGTAGCACCCCTCCTTCCCCCGTCTGCGGTGCGGTGGTGAAGCCTTGCTTTGCCGTGCGGTTAGCACGTTTAGGCTGCTGCCTCGCTGTGCCCCACTGATAAGATCTGGGATATAGCCCGAGCAAATAATTGCTTTTCCCCACTTCTCTTCGATTTCCTGGTTTTCTAGGATAAGCAGTGAGGAAACAGGTCTATAAAGGTATTTAAGCACTTAATTCCCGTTGAAGTTGACTTTATTTGGACTTGGCACCTAAAAGGGGTTTTTTTGGGGGGGGGGGGGG
>VZSC01014410.1:361913-374110 GCA_013398225.1 Steatornis caripensis
TTTTTTTTTTTTTTTTGCCAGCCAAAAAGTAGCTTAAATATTGTCACGTGAAGTGTGGATAAGAATGGTCATAGCAGGTTGTCTGGCCAGGGATCTGGCAGGGGTATTTTCACAGCAATTCTTTTGAAGGAGTGATGTCAAGCAGTGGTGTATTGTGGTAGATGGTGTAGTGAAATTGGATTATAAACAATGATGAAAGTCTGACCTTTCTCCAGCAAAATTGAACTTCCTCTTCGTCTAATGTGCTGTAACTCTCTCAGTATTCACATCTGAAAGAAACTCTCGTTCTTCAAGTGCTATCCTTGTCTTTAATTGCAATCATGTTAACTGTATATATCATGATATTTCTTTGACTGCTAAGAATTTGATTATAGTTGTTGAATAAGGAACTAACTAACTTGTACTTTTCCCCCCGCCTCTAGTGCTTTAGTTTTGGTAATTGACTTTGTTCTTATATTTGTTTTCTAGATCAAAGACAGCAGTAATGCTAACTCTGGCAAGCAAGTTAAAGCGGGACGATGGTGTCAGAGGACGCCGTGCATCAAATTCAGCTTCTGATTCAACTCGGAGGGTGTCTGTTCGAGATAAATTACTTGTTAAAGGTGAAAGGAATTTACATTTAAATATTTCGAGATTTACAGTTTGCATGTGTGTTGCCAGCATTCAGTATTAAATTGTGTATAAAATGATTTCCAGAAGTATTTTTTAAATTGCTTGTGACATCCCTCATGATTTATACAGTAGGGTGTATATTGGCATACGTTGCATCTCCAACAGCTCTTTGCCTGTAGAACGCTTATTTTCATTGAATAATGCAAAACATAGAAAATAGAAAAATTAATCCATTGTTGGGAACTGTCATCAATTAAAACGTTATGAAGAATAATTGTCACTAGTACTACTAAACATGTAGGAGGAGAACATCAGATTGGACTTCATAGAAGGGTATTTTGAGCAAAAATATTACTGCCTGTGGCAGGAAAGAAAGTCCTGAAAGTAATATCAGTCTCCTGGTGGTCTCTAATGGTATAAATCAGAGGCAGTAAACTTTAAAAAGAAATGCAAAGAGATTTTTGCATAGACCTAGGGTCACTGGAGGTTGAGTATGAAGTAGTGAATAAAAACTCAACACACTCCTTTTGTAGCACCATGTGGTCTGTTCTAGAAAAAAAAAAAATCCGTAGATTGTTACTAGCTGGTTCTCCTCTGGTGGAAAAACCCCCCGACTTTTACTCTGTGGGAGTACTGGGTAAATGAGACAATAATTAAGCTATTGTATGGTGAAATTGGGGACAGCTCTTACTTGCTTTTCAGTTTTTCTGTAGCACAGATAATCTTACATTTAAAAATCCATGGGTGCTGGTACTTTGAGGTTACTGTGCACTTAAACTCTGTTTTACTTCCACTGGTGATAGTGAGTCTTTTAATGCTCAGGCTGTGCAGCTTGACCTAGTGGCAAGGAATATGTTGTTTAGGTTGATGTTTCTGCTAAAAATGAGCAATAGTGAGTATACTTCTGTTGATATGTAAGCTGTCATGGGTAGGATTCATGCCAGTCAAATGAAACATGCTAGTTTCCTGATCTTATTTCAGAGTAGCTTGAGACTGACACTGGTATATGATATTGCCTAACTCTAGCATTACACATATGGCCTTTTCTAGTTTGGGTAGATTCTGGCATATAGCTGTATACTGGAGCAGGGTTCCACTGCAAATGCTGCTGCCTCAGTGCACTGCGAAGTGCCTCAAGTAAGACTGTAGGAACATTACATTAACAGTTTTCTCTCTTTGCATTGTTCTGAGGACAGGGAGTTTTAATACACTCTAAACCCTGATGTGATAACTCATTATAAAGAGCTTGCTTCAGACTTCCAGTTTGGAAATCCTCAGTTAACTTAGATTCTGAGGGGGAAAGATATCAGGCAGGAGGAGTAAGCTCTTTAACCAGGCTAAGCTACAAAGCCAAATTACTAAATATATATAATCTGAGATTTTCATTAACCTACAAGTGTAGACTTGAGGGGAAAATAGCAGTGTAATAAACTTCAACTACTTCTAGTATAGTGTGAAGTGCCATAAGAAATTTTGTTGTACCCTTAGTAAGAGCAACCATGTTGTTTGCTTTTATGACTAAAACCTTACCTATCTCTGCAGGGGAAGAAAAGAATGTAGGCTACAGAAAATGAGTATTGATACTGTAATTGCTATGGCTACCATTAGCAAACCAGCTCCGACTAAGTATTGAATCAGTCAAATCCCAAACTGACAAATGTTAAAAGCAGGTCACTGCCGGCATCCTGACAAGTGTGAGTGTTGAATTGTGATCTGATTGTGTGTGAAAGTTGTATAATGTGGCTCTCCAGAAAGAGCTGTAGGAGGGGCTGTCAGTCTGGTTAGAATGGTTTCTGGACTGTAATGGGAACTGACAGTAGAAATAGATCACTTTGGTATAACTACACTGAAAGTGGGGGGGAAAATCTAGTAGCTTGTGTGAAAAAGACTTGTTGGGGGTATTATCTTTTAAGCTAGACTTTAAATTAAATGTAGGCCATTCAGTTACAAAAGTTTCTAGAACTTGTTCCAGCTCTTTACGCTAGATCAGCTGAAGCAACATCTACAACGCTGAGAGTCTGAGTAAAGATGGACTTCTGATGTTGATCGTGTTTTTAGGTCACATTGTCTAGATCTGCAGGGAGGAGTTTGAGAAGGAGTGAAGAGCTGCCTGCTAAAAGTGTGCGTACAGCAACGATGCCTTTTACTGCTTGATTGTATGAAGCTGTAATAGGCTGTCATATTATACTTGACACAAATTTGGTGGGAGCCTGTAAGAATAGTTGTAAGTAGAAGTTATTACTGATGTTTGTTTAGGCTTGTCGTGGTTTGAGCCCAGATGGCCACTTGCTCATTTGTATTCCCACACAGGGATGAGGAGAAAATGTAATGAATGGGACAAGGACAGGGAGGGTTTACTCACCAGTTATGGTCACAGGCAAAACCAGACTCAACTTGGGGAAAAAATACTCAATTTAAACAGTTATCAATCAAAGCAGAGTAGGATAAGGAGACACGAAAAGCCAGATCTTAAAAAACAAATACATACCCTTTCCTCCAATCTTCCCTCCTTCCTGGACTATAGTCACCTCGCTCCCCATGTCTCTACCTCCTCCCTGCCTCAGTGGCTCTGGGAGACAGGGAATCAGGGGTGCAGTCAGTTCACCAGAGATTCTCTGCCCCTTCTTCCTCCTCAGGCATCTCCTCACAGGCTTCCCCTGCTCCAGCACGGGGTCTTTCCCATGGCAGACAGTCCCTCATGAAATCCTCCAATGTGAGTCCCTCCCACGTGGCGCAGCCCCTCAGGACCACACCAATCCAGCACAGGCTGCCCTTACAGTTGAGATCAGCTTCAGGAGCAGACGCCTCCCCTGGTGTGGTGTTCTCCACAGGCTGCAGGTCTGTCTCTGCCTTGCCGTGGTCCTTCACGGGCTGCTCCACCGCTATATGGTAGGCTGCAGGGGCACAGCCTTCCCTCTCCCTGTGGGTGGCAGGGGAATGTCCGCTCTGCTCCGGCCGCCTCCTTCCCCACTCCGTTGTCCCTCATGGTATCTGCATAGGTGTTTCTCTCGCCTACTCCTCATCCCACTGCTGCAGGTCTGAAGGACTGCTCCTTTGTCCTCTTGTTAAATACCTGATCGCAGAGGCGCATCTGTTGTCCTCCAAATGGCCCAGCCCCAGCTGGAGGAGGGGCTGACTTGGAGCTGGAGGAGCTTCGAGCAGCTTCTTACAGGGGCCACTGGCCAGTGTAGCCCCTGCTACCAAAGCCCTGCTACACAGACGCAACACAAGGTTGGAGGTATCAAACAAACAGATGACAGTTGCATAATAGGTGAAAGGCTCAATCATGTCGATCTCCTGGCAACTGTGAATTAAAGAAGAATCTGTTCTACAAAAAAAGAAAAGACATGCTTGTCATCAGTAAGGAAGGAGGAGGAGATGAGAAAAGGCCCAGCATGTTCTGTCCTTGTTTGCCTCAGCAGTTGTGCTGAGCTTAGTGCTGGTTCAGTTGTACCTACTAACGGTGGTAGTACTGGTGATTTTATTCCACTGTTTAAAACCTCTGAGTTGAAAGCAAGGGACTGTGGTCATGTACATTAGAAAGCTCAGTGATAGCTCTGCTCTTTGGGTAGCACGCCTGGGTCCGTTCTGACCTCAAAGAAGTCTATAGTTTTTGAGTCAGTAGGAGAACAGCACACAACTGGTCTGTGTACAGCAGCTTAGATACATGGCAGGCTGTCCTGGAAGCTTAGCTGAGGGTGATTTTTGGCACAATACCCTAAATCCTGCCTGGTCCTGGGAGCTGGTGATAGTGTATGAACCAGGGTCAGATAGCTGTTTGCCTGCTTGAGTGATGATGATGTGCTGGAGAGATACTCTCCTATTCCTGATCCACAGTAAATTGGTGATAGTCTAATAAATTCTGCAGACAGATGTCTACCTGTTTTACTAGAGGTATCATCTAGACACAGACAGGATCTGGTTTTTATCTGGAGGTAAACTAAAGACAGCCTTGTTTGCTTTGATAGAGTCCAGTCCAGGAAGGCATTATACAATCTCTTTGAAGTATGTGTTTTCCCTGCAGTCCTCAAATGTATTATGTACACCAACTGGTAAGGAGATCAATGCCATTTTGATTATGGGCTAGATGGCCGTGACCCCAGCCACTGAGAAGTGTTGATGATGTTTACAAACTTTTTAAAATTTGGCATAGACCAAGGGCATATGTCTGCTAACTGATATTGCCTTGAAGTAGGAAAATAAGTGATAATTTAGCTACGATGTTAGCTATTTACATAATATGGATGAGAAGAAAATTCACAATTGGCATTTGGAGTATTTTTACTAAAACTGGAAGTATGTGAGTTATCAGCAGAGTGTTGTCAGGTGCTGTCCTCTTGGCTTTAGTGATGAGTGCAAGTTAAACAGGCTTTTTTTTCCACTTCTGTGAAAAAGCTACTCTTAAAATTCTGATGAGCTTTGTTAGTTTTTCTAAGCTGTTCCTTTGATCGCTTACATGTCCGGTATTGTTATATATTCAAATATCAGTCATGGTTCAGGGCATTGTTTCGTTGCGTTATTTCATGGATGTATTATGAAAGGAAAAAACTCTATCCCTAAAGCTTTATGTAGGGAAGTAATTCTGAGACAGCTGGATGTACTCTTCCAGCTGTTTTTCCTCTGGGGTGTTAGTCATGGCTGCTAAACAGGATTTGGTAGCAGCCTGCCCCCTGTTGATTATCTCAGCAACTAAATGGAGCACATTTGGGAGGTTAGTAGGGCATATATCTCTGGGGTGAGGAGCACGGTGGTGATTCTGATCTGAAACCCAGGAGGTCGCAGGAAGGCATTCACCACTTTGAACTCACTAAGGACAGAAGTGCCTGAGGGTGTGGGAGGGTGAGGACTAGTAATTCAGGCTGACAATTCTTGGAGAGAGGCTTTCTGGCCAAGGAGGAGTGGACTGGAGAGAGACCAAACAGTGACTGACACGTTTTGAGACAAATCAAACTGAGGAAATGTGAACAACTGGAGAAGGTAGAAAGCAAATATTGATGTGGAGAGGGGGAGCGGGGCTCTGCTGCCTCTCTGGCAGGCTCTAGTAAATGATAACTTCAGTGTGACTTACTCTTGCATCTCTATTTTCACTGGATTTTCAATATAGGCTCGGTGGGAGAGTAACGCCCTAATTCTGTAGACCTAGTGCTCAAGTTAAAGTAGAGCAAGCAGTACACTTACTTTAGCAGCTTTCAATTTGTTCTGTGCGGCAGAGGCAATTTTTTGATGTTGAGTTCATCTCTAAGGGGGAACTTCATGAAGTTAGGAACAGGGGCAGTGTAACTGCTCCTGCAGGATGTTCTGAGCCATGCAGTGCTGAACTTGAAAGGCAGATCCTTTCTGAAAATTTGAAAGGAGCTGAAGACAAGTCGAAGTACTATTAAATTTAATATTGTATATTGAACATGACTACTAAATTGAATTGATCACAAAGGTTATCCATTGAATTACTTTTTCCTAGTGCATCTAAACATCACTCAGTTTTATTTTACCAGTGTGACTTAGTTTTATTGTGACAGCTTGAAATAACTTAATATCTAAGAAAATGAGTTAGCATGGTTTATTCCTCAGTTGTCTTCAACATTTGTGGGTTTTACAACCAGATTTATGTAACCGGAAGATGTTTCAGATGTGCATTTGTAGAAGGAAGTGGAAAAGTGATCATAAAAATGAGGTACATGTGCATTGTAAATAAAAATGAGGAGAATCCATGTATTTGCTTTCTTTAAATCTTCAGGTATGGTAATATCCCTCCTAACAATAGCAGATGAGGAAAAAAAAATATTTTTTTTGAGAATTAAGTAAAACTTCCCTTCATTAACACTTCTGAAATTACTTGAATCATTCTTTTGAAAATGCTGCATTAACTTCTGCACATTGTACAACTTCAGTCACAAAACCATTTCCTTTTCAGTGATGCCTCTTACCCACCCACCCCCCCTCCCCCGCAATGAAATCCTTTATTTTGGAAGACAACAGTGGAAAGCTGCTTGATGAAAGAGTGGTTTATATTTATTAGAGAGGAAGTTAGGAGTTTACACTAAAATACTTGCAGCCTGTGATAGACACTGTAAAGCCAGAAAGACACAACAAGAATTGAAGCTAATTTGAAAAAAGATTACTGAGACCTTTCCTAGGAGGCAACCAGGGAGGCCTGGTTCAATGTATTGGTTCATTTCCTATGTCTCTGATTTTCAGCATACCTGAAGTGTAAATCGATTGAATTGCAGTGTTAAGATTTCCAACCACAGTGGCTTTTTCTAGTTTTTGATGTCAGGATACTAAGTTTTGTAATAGCATATAGAAGCTAAGGCATGTGATTTGATAGTATCTTGTTTAAAATAAACATTTGGAAGTGGAAGGAAAATATACATCTCTTACTGTATTGAAAAACTGGCAGCATTAGACAGCTTGTTTGACTTGTAATACTGATACGTACGGTTGTACAGTACAGCAGAGCTAAGTAGGGAAAGCTGTAAAAATAGATGGATAGAATTACGAGGCGAAGAGCATTATACTGGAATTAATTCTTAAAAAATGGCATTTTTGTTAGCATGTCAAGGTCTTTATCTTAATCTCTAGCGGTCTTAAAGATGCACATCAAAGGGGGATCTGAACAGAGGGAGGCTTTTTGGACAGGACCAGAGAGAAGTGAGTGTTGCTGTGGATGAGAACGTTCATTTCAGTTGGGGAAATAATGCTTCCATTTTATGTGCTTAAAAGCAAACTCCAGTGGGAAGCGTATGGCCTGACTTTGTGGCAAGGCTAGTAAACAAAGCACTTCTATATTCTGACTTGTGTTGGGGTGGGCGAAGGGAAGGGAGCAGGACCACGTGATTATAGTCTGTGCATTACTGAATATAACATTCACGTGGGTCTCTCATAAACCATATGCCTGTACACATGTCAGGAGTGTGTGTTCCTATTTCTGTCCTGAGAATTGTCATGGGTAGGGAGAGTTATTGTTTGTGAAATCATTTATAAATAGCTCTGGTTGCTTGTGTTAGGCTTAGCTTTCCTCTGTTTAGTAAAGTTCTAAGCTTGTTCTAAGCTTCTTCTGAGACATAATCAGTTTGCGTTCAACTCTTCTGCAGCCTGTGGTAGGTTTAAGTTTAACCCTTTCCTTTTTAATCTTTTTGTGGTTTAAAATAGCACTTGAAACTGTTCAAGCAAGTGCATACTGGGTCAAGAGTAGGACTCTGCAAATACACCTGCCACTCGGCTCTGCTCCTGCACCAGCTTTCATAAGGTTTCAGGAACACCAGGCTGGCTGGTCAGGAGCTAGTCTGGGTCTGGGCCTGCACCGACTGCAGCTGAGTTTGTTCCCTGCAGAAGTTCTGGCATGTCTTTGCACTTAGAGCCTTTCAAACCTGCCCAGGATGGCTCATCAGAGTGGGTGCAGGGCCTTGCAGTGCTCCTGGGTTTGCTGCTTCTTGGCAATAAGCCCTCTTGTCTGCAAGAGGAATTCAGATGCTCTGCAGTGTTTCTGCACCTCTGCTAAGCCAGTGCGGAGTGGGCATTGACAAGCACCATTTTCCTGTGGAAGTTCTGGAGGGCTTTCACACAGTATTTCCTGAGACTTGGATTATCCAGTTGTTTGTCTCGGCATCTTAAGGAATGGTGAAGTGCCTGACTGCGAATTAAGACACGGATACTGATTATCCACAAAACATTACGAAAAGCAGTTGAATTGCATTTTCTTTACTGTTCAGCTGTGGTTACAGTCATTTTTGAAAGAGGAGATCTGAAGGATTGTGAGATTAAGTTTGTTCTTTAATTATTGAGGCTTTTGGAGGTCTTGGAAGTTCAGTGCATTGGAGCTCTAATTGCTGCTTCTATGGTTTGTTTATTTACAAATCTGTTAAACCATGCCAGTAAGTTGACAAACTATGCAAGGGCTGTTTTCTTGCAGAGAATATTCTTGTCAGTGGTATTTCTTTATGTAAAAAATACCTAAGTTAAAACATCAGAATCTTAATGGAGCTTGAATGATGTTGTCAGAATGTTTGCTTTCTGAGCAGCAAAATACAAAAATGATTTCAATGTCACTATGAAAGAGTCGTAGAATTTGGAAAACTCACAAACACTGTAGGTTTGTCCCGTTAAATATGCTACTTACTGTTAGTTAACAATGTCTCTATGGCACAATTGATAGTAACATCTGTTTCCTTACTTGATGTTACCTTAAAAGTTTAGAGTGCTGAAGCTGGTCTTCACCTGCTTTATCTTTATAAAGTTATGTCATTCTTAGTTTCAGTGGTGTGTTGCAGAGTTGATTAGAAACCTTAATTTTGAGGTACCTGCCTTTGTTTACAAAGCTATGATGTGGAGTAGTTACCATAGCCTTCCCATGTGTTTGCACAACTTCAAAGAAGGAGCATGCTGTTCCATGCTCGTAGGTGTGAGCACCTTCGTTTTTATGTTTTCACATGAAAACCTGCTCATTCTTGTACCAAGCTAAAGGGAAATGCAGAAGTGTGAATGCATTGCAGGAAATTTTTGACGCTTCAGTGGAGCTATGGCGATCAGTTAACTCTCTACGGCACCTTGGTAGGAGGCAGAAGTGAGGCCCCAGTTCAGCAGAGCCACTGCAGCCTGGCCATTGCTGAGTTTGAACATGCTCTGTTCTGGTTTCTGCCTTTTCCCTGCCTGCCCTTTTCTCAGAATTAAAGCAAAGGGCAGGCAGGATTCATCAAGCCAAACAACACACAAGCACAGAAAGAAATAAGGAAAGCATTCAACACCTTAAAATAAGAGCCAGATCTTAAACTCTGCAGTCTAGTGAAGATTGATAGTGCCTCCCACTGTGAAAGGCTGGTGAGTTCAAATAAAAAGAAATGGAGGAATACTCTTATGATGGGTTTGTATAGCTGCAGCCTTCAGTAGTTAGTTATGTCTTGTCTCTTTTTTTTTTTTTGTTTTAAACCAGGGACGGAAAGTAAAAAGTCCTTGTTTATAGCTGAAATTACATTTTTAGTATGTTGTAAAGAAAACTCTTTAAAAACTTTTAGCAAAAGTATGCCGCCAGTGTAGCGTGTCTTTCAGTGCACACCTTTGGTTAAATCAGCTGTGGCTGCTCAAGTGCTGCAGAATGTGGGATTTTAAAGAGTGCAGTTGTGAACTTTTTAGGTAACTGTGAAACACAGTGCTTCTGTTTTGGTAGGGTTTCCTTTCTTGGTATAGTAGGCCGCAGATGCAGGGATACCAGGGCTGTGCCAAGCAAGTGGGAAGTGGGAGTCAGATAAGCATCATGCTCACTGCAGAGACCAGCCAGGTTTGGTAAACATGGATGGAAGAAAAGTTCTGGGGAATTAGTGAGCTCTTAATTGTGATGAGATCAGTTTGGGTTCTGTGCCAAGAAATTGCTACTCATATCTTAAACTGAATTACAGGTTTCTTTAGACGTATTATTTTGAGAGTTGGTGTTGAAATCTCCTACATGTTGTTGTTAGCCCAGATAAGTGGGCTGTGTCTGTGCAGACCGGCAAGTGAAGTTAGAAATCAAGTGGAAAAAAAGACTATAGGAAATGCAAAAGTATATTTGATCAGGTTTCCTAGAATTTCAGAAGTAAAAGAAGTGTCTTGATGAATCTCATTCATACTTCTGTGAAATACAGGTAGTTGACAGTAAGGCTTCTTTTATGAGTAACTTGTAAGTTTTATGCATGGGAAATACAGTAAATGAAAAGAAATTTTACTTGGACAGGAGCGCATATCTATAGCAAACTGTGTTCCCAGGGGAGATATCTAACAGATGCAGGAGCAGAAGAATCTTAACACTCCTGAGTTTGTTCAACAGTGCAGAGGTCTGGGGCGAGTTGTGCAACAGACGCGGGGTTTATCACTGACCAGTGCCTGTTGCTGTGCCAGGTGCTTGAAGTGAAGGATTGTCATTCTCTGTTCTTTCGGTGCTCTTAATGCTGGTTTCTGCAGGCAGGATCACATCTAGTGTGATCTAGCCCTTGAATTAGGGTTTCAGTAGCTGTTTTCAAGTGTGCAGTACATCATATCGTGCTTGGAGGCTTCCCTCAAAAGCAGTGTCTAACCTGAGGCAGTCTGTAGCTGATGGTGAAAGAGCGTTAGCTCTGTGGAGAGTGGTGATGCTTAATGCAGGCTGTGAACCTCCTGAGCTTGTTTTAGTTGTTGGACTAGCACCTTGATTCCTGAGGTTTTTCTGCTCTTGTGTTTTGCAGGCTGTGGAGTTCTGGCCTTCTGTATTTTCGTGCTTCTGTAGACAAATTTGGAGGTTTGGATAATGCCACCTTTTGAAATCATAGAATCGTTTTGATTGGAAAAGACCTCTAAGATCATCAAGTGCAACTGTCAGCCTAGCACTGCCAGTCCACCACTAAACTATGTCCCTAAGCACCACATCTACATGTCTTTTAAATATCCCCACGGATGGTGACTTTCCTGGGCAGCCTGTTCCAATGCTTGACAACTCTTTCAGTGACTAAATTTTTCCTAATATTCAATCTAAACCTCCCCTGGCACAACTTAAGGCCATTTAATCTCATCCTATTGCTTATTACTTGGGAGAACAGACTGACCCCTGCCTCAGTACAACCTCCTTTCAGGCAGTTATAGAGAGTGACAAGGTCTCCCCTCAGCTTCATTTTCTCCAGACTGCAACCCCAGTTCAGTCAGCCGCTCCTCATAAAACTTGTGCTCTAGACCCTTCAACAGCCTTGTTGCCCTTACTAGGATGTGCTCCAGCACCTCATTGTCTGTCTTGTAGTGAGGGGCCCAAAACTGAACACAGTATCTGAGGTGTGGCCTCAGCAGTGCGAAGTACAGCGGGATGATCACTTCCCTAGTACTGCTGCCCACGCTGTTTCGGATACAAGCCAGGATGCAGTTGGCCGCCTTGGCCACCTGGGCACACTGCTGGCTCATATTTAGCAGGCTGTTGACCAACACCCCCAGCTCCTTTTCTGTCCGACAGCTTTCTAGCCACTTTTCCTCAAGCCTGTGTTGTTGCGTTGCATTGTTGTGACCCACGTGCAGGACTCTACACTTAGCCTTGTTAAATATCATACAACTGACCTCAACCCGTCCATCCAGTTTGTCCAGATCCCTTTATAGATCCTTCCTACCCTCCAGCAGATCAATACTGTCACCCAGCTTGGTGTCATCTGCAAACTTACTGAGGGTGTACTTGATCCCCTTGTCTAGATCATTGATAAAGATACTAAAGAGAACTGCACTGCCCAGTACTGAGCCCAGAGGAACACCACTTGTGACCGGCTGCCAACTGGGTTTAACTCCATTCACCACAACTCCTTGGGTCTGGCCAGCCAGCCAGTTTTTTCCCCAGCAGAGAGAATGCCCATCTGTCCTGGGTTCGGCTATGANCTGCAAACTTACTGAGGGTGTACTTGATCCCCTTGTCTAGATCATTGATAAAGATACTAAAGAGAACTGCACTGCCCAGTACTGAGCCCAGAGGAACACCACTTGTGACCGGCTGCCAACTGGGTTTAACTCCATTCACCACAACTCCTTGGGTCTGGCCAGCCAGCCAGTTTTTTCCCCAGCAGAGAGAATGCCCATCTGTCCTGGGTTCGGCTATGACAGAGTTAATTTTC
>VZSC01014411.1:269-59786 GCA_013398225.1 Steatornis caripensis
AAGAGGAAGAGAGAAAGGCAGTAAGGAGTCATTTTTGTATGAAGAATTTGATTCAATTGATACAACTCTGCAGATGATTTTGGAAACAAAAGGCAAAAGGTCTGTAAACTGATAAATGGGGTGGAGAAGGGAGCGGAAGAGGGAGTGATTGCTTGTTGTCTCTTCTAATGTAAGAACTAGGACTTTAAATGCAACTGACCAGCAGCAGGCTCAAAACCAACCAAAGGATGTATCATAAAATCACAGAATGGTTCGGGTTGGAAGGGACCTTAAAGATCATCTGGTCCCAACCCCCCTGCCATGGGCAGGGGCGCCTTCCACTAGACCAGGTGGCTCAAAGCCCATCCAACCTGGCCTTGAATGCTTCCAGGGTGGGGGCATCCACAGCTTCTCTGGGCAAGCTGTTCGGTCCGGTGTTTCACCACCCTCATTGTGAAGAATTTCCTCCTAATATCTAATCTAAATGTACCCTCTCTCATTTTAAAACTTCATGTAAAGGAGTACCCTGTCCTGGGACACTGTGGATGCTTAAAATTGACTTGGCTTCTGAAAGTAATCAAGTAAACTTATTGAAGGAAAAGGAAAGACATGGCACTGAGACACTGGATTTGTATCAGGAGGATCCTGTTTCCCATCTCACTGGAGATTGTGAGGGTGCATTGGGGGAAATATTGCTTCATGCTTCCCTAGATATCTACTCATGGCTACAGGAGGAGACAAGATGCTAGGTTAGAAGGGAGTATTACTCTCACCTGATTTGTGTATTGCGCAGAGAAATTTAATTCTCTCACTACTGTTGCTGCGAAATTTTCAAATATTGAAGTGGCCTAAGCCCAGCTTTGCCAGTAGGCATTCAGCAGACCTGATTCCTGTTGTCTGGAAGGTAGATGTCTTATACAACCTTGAGGTTAATGCTGCGTGTGTTGTTGGTGGAGACACCTCTGAAAATTTCTCCACATGTCATAAAGTAAGTTCAGTGGTAGATTTGCTCCGAATGACAAACTGATTTGGCAGTCTGAAGCTCTGCTCCTGCCCCTGAAGGGATGTATCAGCATTTTGTTGCATTCCCTTCTCTGCTCCGACACGTTTCCGCTGGGCAATTTCCCCTGCTTGCTGTATTTGTTTCCATCCTTGGTATTTGGCCAAGCAGGCCCAATTGCAGCCCTGATTCCTCTTACAAAATGTCTTCGATTCTCAGTCTCTAGCTGGTCTCTGTCCTCACACTTCCAGACTCTGCATCCAGAGACATCCTTCAGATTTAAGCCAAAGTGTCACGGAGGATAAAAAGAGTCATTACAAGTTCTCTTCTTATACTTTAATTGCAGGAAATGTTTTGCTCAGCTGCATGTTACAGTGAGCTGAGAATAGGAGGAGTCTTCAGGGAAATTTGCAGTTCAATTCCAACTTTTAGTTCATGCTGGGCTTGCTTAAATAGTCTTTTTTTTTTCTTGATAGGAGTCTGGGTGGGCCAAGTATAGGCAGAGTTTTACAGGTGTAGTTGAAAGACTATCCTTGACACAGAACAACTTCGCTGCCTAATTCCAGGCTTTGTTTCACAACCAAACTAATAAGGAAAACTTATTAATATATTATTTTTTCAGCAGGAACAGAATTCCTGTGTTTCCCCCTGTCTGTTCCTTAGAAACAGGTAAATGCTTTTGGCTGAAGCATCCAGAAGTCTTGTGAAGCAGACCCTCTGCTTTGGGAATCACCAGTCCAAAAGTCACATTTGGCAAAGTCATGTGAGGAACAACGCTATTGTAGGAAGGTACTGAGCTTCTTTAACATTAAGCAGAGCTTCAAGTCTCAGTAGAGACTCCAGAGCTTCAGTCTGGAGCATTTTTAAAATTCTGTGTGTAACTTTGAAATTAGGTAGAACTCTAGTAAGCAAATTCTCTACAAAAGTTTTTTTCTTTGTGGGTTCTGCCTTGAAAATATTAATATGACTTGAAGGTGTCAGCCACTTGTAATTCTGGACAACTTGTCAGCGGGATGGTTAAAATGCTAAGTGCCAACATTGGTTGCATGCAAAGACTGTGCCGGAGGGTTAATCAGTAGACCAAAATAAAGTCACTAGTTTTTTTTCTTATATTCAGTTATGAATCATGTCCTTAAATCAATTAAAACCATCTGGACATGTCCATTTTCAAATGATTTATAGATGTGCATCCACTTTCTTCTCCAAAGATTCCAAGGAATCTTCACCTGGTATGTAGATGCTCTATGTTTCTCCATAACTGGAAAAAAAAAAAGTGAATTAAGTAAGTATGGCAGATTCATCCCAAGGATTTTATGTTGTAGAAGATAATGAGAGACAGTTGTGAAATCACATGATGCTATGGTTTAGAATTATAGATGGAGCAGTGGCAAGGCCTCTAAGCTGAGGTTACCTGAGTGTGATAGAAGAGTGACAGGAGCTTATTAGGAATTCTATAGAAATCTCTTTTTTTTTCTGGAGAACTGAAACAAAGCTAAATTCTTGAACCTTAGCATTTGTAAAACTGGCAACAAATTTCTTCCAAAAAAAGGTACGCTCCATCAATTCTCTCTTACTGTTGTGCTCTATTCTGTGATAGCAAGAAACAGATATCCTATATGCAGGGTTGGTAATGGCTTTGACAGTGTTCCTGTTTTGAGCAGGAGACCAAAGTAAGACTTTTTTTCGTGGGTACACTTGCTATTCCTTTGGGGTTTTTTTTCTGATAGAAATATTTTTTGAGGTGTGGAGAAGCCAAGGAGGGGCATTGTCTAATGGAAACTATTTTTGCAATTTTATTCTGGGAACTTAATTTGTCATAAAATTTCCACTTACATTTTTGTTTTAGTTTGGTGGGGGTTTTTTTAATGTGTTCTGTAACATATAGAGACAAAAAATACATGGTGAACTCACAGATCAACAGCTGTTCTTTCAGTTTCTCTCACTGTCTCATACAGTAACAACTTATGTCAAGTATGACAAATTCTTCACTAAGTGGTATATAAATAGTAATCAGAGCAGCAATAGGCCAGGAATTACTTCCTTTCTTCCACCCACTGCGTTTCAGTGTGTTGCAGAGGAAAAGTCTGGGTGTCTATTTCAACTTTCTGATATTTTAGTTTCTTTCTGAGAACAGATTCTGTTTGAAATCTGATAATGTAAGAATCCTTGTTTTCAATTTAAAAGAGAGGACGAGAATGTGACATCAAGCAGTTTCTCTCCCTCCCCCCCTCCTTTATTGGGTGCAAGATTTTTACAGATTTCTGTAGTTTGTTGGGACAATCATGTAAATCATAATATCAAAAAATAAGGTAAAAAGTTAGGCTTTTGAATTTGACCATTAAAATAATTACTAAGGTTTGCCAGCGGAACTATGTACGTAATCTGGTCCATTGATTTAAGTGGAAATTTTAAGTGCCTATGGAAAACTTCCTAATAATAGTAATTGTTACAGTCCTTTTTTTTTTTGACACACTCATTATTTTTTTACTTTTGTAATATTTCGCTTACTTTCATTGAGGCTCCCCTGTGTGTCTTTTGTCAATATATGCATTCTGCAACAGGAATTTATCACTAGGAATTTGTCCAGATTCACAATCGCACTCAAGTCAGTGCTTTTATCCTTAATTTCTTGAGTCATGTGGTAGAGGACCTTATGTTTGACATCATGGAGCTCAGTGAAACTTGGCCGTTGAAACACTGGTTCCATTGAAGAGCATCTGGAGGGAAACCAATCGTCCAATATATCCTGCTAGACTACGTTCAGCATATCCAGCCTCTTGGTCTTTCTTTTTGTGTTTGCAAAAACCTGGCTATACTTACAGAAATGTACAAACACAAGAACAAAATGGATGCACTCCATGTTCCTAAAAATGTCATATCTTGGCTGTGCTGGAAGTGTATGTATGCTTGCTTGGACGTAGCAGTGACTGTTTTTTATGTTGCTCTTTATCATACTGATGCTGAAGTACTGAAAAGCCCTACAAAGACATCTGGTTCTTTTGCTATTACCTCTGCACACTTTTCACGTATAGTGTATTTCTTATGTTTTATTTAGTTGAGTTTTAAATAGCTCAAATGGTCAAGTTTCTGTAATTTCATTTGGACCTCTTCAATAATGTATGAAATGTCTTGCTTAAGATTAACAATTAATATTATCAAATTAGAGTTTCCTTTTCCATTCACCATGTTCCAACTTTTAACAAGAAACACCAACTCCCGTTTCCTCTGTGGGTCAGTGTCCCTCTAAAAAAAGATGTGTCAACATACTAAATTGCAAAGAAGCTATGTAGCGTCATCTCAGAGTACTTGTCCAACCTCGGAGAAAGTTAATGATCTCGTAATATTTATATTTTTTATTCTAAAGCAAATCAAACAGTTGATTGTGCTTTTTTCTTGGTCCTTAAGAGCAAGAAGAAAATAGGAAATAAAATTGTTCTGAAGTTGATTCTGTTCAACGGAGTTTCTGGTTTTAGGATTGTAGCTAGTGAAAAACATTGAGTTTAGTCAATGGTTCTAAGAAACAAATGTCTGCCTTTAAAAGTGCTCGTTAGAGCTTTTGAATTGTACAATATGAATACAGGAGGGGGAAAGAGTGACAGACTACTGTCTAATCTTGTATGTCTCTGTGTGGCACATCATAACTGATTCGCTGATTCGCAAAAGTTGACAATTACTCAAAGTTCTGTTTTGGAATGGAGAAAAAGCACATAATGCCTGGTGTTCTTTTTTAAAGTTAAGTTAGTATTTGTGTTAACATGTCTCATTTAAAGGATTACCTGTAACTATCTAACCAGGATTAAAGAGGAGTTCTTATTCTGTGCACGGCATCTAGCCCATCTCCTCTGTCCTACGACTTGGATTTGAGCTTTTCCATTCTCTCTTAACAGCTCTCAGCATATCGGTATCTTCCTTAAGAAAGGCGAAAAGAGAGACTTTAACTAAACTTTTAAAACCATAACAACTTTAGACACTTTTTCTTAACTCTACGTGGTCTATTGAAAAGTTAGCTAAATACTACTGATGTATCAGTGTGGGATTCAGTCCAGATCCATCAGGTCTCTCTGACAGAAGAAAGGCTAAAACCAGGCATCTTGACTTTGAAGCCAAAAGCAGCACATGAGCGAGACAAACATTTCTATTCATCAGTGGCACTACAGTCATCCATATGCATGTGCACGTATATAGGATTACAGGCTCTAGTTTTCATACAGTGAGTGTTGGTGGGGAGCTGGCAGCAGCCAACTTTCACTTTCCTGTTTTTTGTGGTCCTGCTTCATCTGCTGCTCCTCAGGCTTCTCTCCTTTCCACTGGGTGCAAGGGACACAGGAATGAAGAGGGAAAGCACCAACATGTGTTTTTAACCAAGCACCAAAATAAAAAACTTCATGAAGTTCTCAAGAGCAGCTGGAAACATCAGGACAAAATTAAGTGACATGGAAATACCAAAACTGAAAAATAACACTAATTAAAAGAAATCTGAAGGGAGAACTGTTGCTGTTCCCCCTGAATCAGTGACATTTGTGTAGATGGAGTGTAGGCCAGAATTTGGGCTCTGTAGCTTATCAAGCTATCAATCTTACGTGTTCACAAATCCAAAATTAGCTGTGGATATTATCCTTTATTGATTACAATTCAGCATTATGCTGAAGTTTAAAATAACTGAATTTCAAATTAAAAGTAAAATCTTAGCTGATTATTTTTTTCCCTGAAGGCAGAGTCATTCATTTAAATCCCATTCTGACTCACTTTCTTTCAAGATCGGAAGCTTGACTCCATAAATAAGCAAATTGGTTGTTTTCTTTTATAATGGGGAGTTAAATGGTAAAATGTAACCAATCATTGATGTTCAGTATGGTAAAAAAATACATATATTGGCTTGATAAATATACCCATATGCATAACCTCCTGTCATTTCAGCTGAAAAAAACATGCAGAGGGAGATTTCTCTGTGTGAAGAGAGGTGGCAACTAGGCCTTTTTTCAAAGGTGACTTAGGCAGCCAGGAGCTGTTAGTTCTGGTCCTGCATCCGCAATGTCAGTAGGAGTTTTGCCACTAACTCTCCAACGGGCACTGAGAACAGTATTGTTTGGTGTCGACCTTTTCAAGAAAAATCAGTGTCTGTATGCCACGGCCACTGCTGACACCAATTTAAGGATGCAAAATTAGGCAGTGATTCCTGCTCATGCTACTGCTTTTTCTCTTTTTATCCCTTCACATTTCCTGGTGGGATTATTGCTGCTATAATTTTACCCTCTAATTGGTAGATACTGTAAAAAATAACTTCTCATCGATGAGAAAATGACTGTGTGTTTGAAAGCTCCTGTATTGAGCCACGGCTGACAATTTGACAGTTTTGAGGGCAATAGAAAATATGACTTGTTTAGGCCATTTTCAGATTGAAAAGTTCAATCAACAGTAAATTTTGCATACACCAATATGTTAGCATCAAATCTAACTTAATGGTTTTCAGCTATGTCCAGGATATTCTGTATTTAGTTGTTAATAAGCTGGAGACATGGTTACAGCAACACGCGCGGATGACATCCATTCTGTTACAAAGACAACTAAAAGCATAATGGGCTCCTACTTCTGTCTGTGTTCTGCCTTGAAAAGGCAGGAGATGCAGTGCACAAAACAGAATAAAGAAAAATCTACTGGAGTGGAAATCTGTTATTTCAGTTTATCGATAATCAGAAAGAATAGAAAACAGAGGCAACATGATGAATGCAGCTTGCTCAATGTAAAGTGAGACTTTAATGAAAGATAGTTAAGCTATTGTCTGCCTTTCAAATTCCTCATCAGTATTCTGCCTTATGCAGTGGGAACATCTATTAATTACAATGGAATCATTACTAGGTAAAAATTGTAACCATGGCTATGGATGATGCATGACAACTTGCAATGCTGCTCATGCAGCAAAATCGCACAAAGAGGACCGCCGCTTATACATGTCATCGCTGCATTCATAGCCTGATTCCTGAACTCTCTGATTAAACACTGCTGAATATCTTCCCCCACTATTCTCTCTCTTGCCTGCTTTTATTTCCTGTGAAGATTTGGATCTCTGTTCTTTGCATCTCCTGCCATGGCTCAAAATCCTGCTTCTTGGTTCTTTCAACCTGCCACGTCCAATAATCACGCACAGAAAACGCTTATGCAAGCCAGTTGGCTTAGATTTCTGTCTTAAGGGAAGAGTGCATCTGTTTTTTGGATTAAATCATGCTTATGAAGTCGTGCTTATTCAGTTGACGGAAAAAAAATGCATAATTTAAAGCTTTCACTTGCTCTTGTGCTAAAAGATTTCAGAGCCTTAATTCACCCTCATTTTATCCTTCTAGAGCAATACAAAATTAGAGTTCATTATGGTGATCCAATCTCTCCTTTTGTCTTAATTGGAGACACAGTAAGCTCTTTGCCAGAGATGTCGACTTTCCTGAACAAGCCTTTCAAGGCTTGCAAGCTATCTGTTGTTTTCCCAGTAGGCTAATTAGGGTGGATTAGTGCCCATCAGATATACCCTAGGGATGAACCAAAAGCTGCAGGGGAAGGTAAATCGCAATGGCAAAAACTTCCACCTTTGCAAGGGCTACTGCCCTGAGACACAAGGTAAAATGCTGGAGGAGAGCAAGGTACAGTTGCAAACGCGATTTTGTTCTGCGTCGGGACTACACCCTAAATGTGGGACATGAGCTCATGGCTAGAGCTGTTGATCTTTTAGTTGGCTCGTTCCAATAGCATTTGTTTTGTGATTAAAATGCAGGCAAATTTCAAAATAAAGCGTGGCTTTGAATACAGAAAGTTTCATTGGAAAAACATCAAAATGGAAACAGTCTCTTCGGAGAATAAGAGAAAAAGGTTGTATTTTTCTGACAAATAGAATTAATAGAAACCATCGTTGTTTTGTAATTTATTTTTTATTTCTTGACCAGACTCTGTGATTTCTTTCAGGACAAGTTTGGCTAAAAAAACTTCACTCATCTCTTCTCCTCTATGAGACTGAAAGGAAGACTTAATGAAGAGACCCACACAGTAACTCTTTTAAAATATGTCTGCAGGAATCCTATTCTTTTAAAATGTAGGTTAGCCATGGTGGGATTTATTTGTCATTCAGACGGTCTTCATGGTCAGCACAGAAAAAAGGAGCATCTAGCACGCAACTAATCTCTGCTTAAGTTAGACTTTAAAATAGGTCTAAGGTATAATCTGGAAGCGTTTATTCCCTCCGTTGGCTAAAGGGCAGGTCAGATGACTGGTTCATACACAGACATGTATACAGTGACATTTGAAGTGAGAGAAAAAGAATCCTGCATTTAAATCCTTTTGAGGCTTTGGATTTCAGAAACAAGAGAAGAAATAGAAGGAAAGGTAGAAGTTTAGATAGGCCTCACACTCGGGAAAAGCCAGTGTTGTCTTGTGGCAAGGATGTGAGAAATCGGAGGTCCCTTTATTCTGTGAGTAAGTAGAGACTGAAAAGATCTGCGCTGCTCTGGGGGAGTTGCATCTCTGTGCATTAGCTCCAGCAATGAGTCTGGTAGGGTGGTTCATACAAATGAGAGTGAAAACTCCACTGTGGACAAGTGGAAAATGTTTTCAGGGTCCTATGCTAGATTTTGAATAGGATTACTGGAATTATTCACTGATTACTAAGAATAAGTCAGAATTACTACATTATGTTTAATAAACAGCAACTGACAGAAGAGTTGGAGAAAGCTTTTCCACTCCCTTCAAATGCCAGTAAGATACTGAACTACGCAAGAGACTAAAAAAGGTTTTGACAGAACAAAAGGGAAATCTCCTCAGTTTTTACAGGTTTATCTGTCTTCAGAAAGCAACGCAAAAGATTGACAGCAACTTGGTTTGTGCATGTTTTTGATAGGACATAGATTTGACTGAAACATATGTTGACAGGTAGGGATTTACAGAATACTTGGTATAACGTACATGTGTAAAGGTAAATCTTCCAGACTGTTGCAGGATCTTGCGTGTTGAGCCGTTGCCGCTGCAGATTCACTGAACTTTTCCTCTGACTGTCTGGCTCCCACCCCAGTCCCGAGGTCTGTACCTGTCATGGGAAAAGATTCATTAGCCGGTGATGTGCAGTACCTGTGGGATCCCTTTGTATGGCCTCACAGCATCCTGCCTTGAAGTGCGAGCGCTGCTGCCGTTAAAAGCTGTAGGCTGGGCCTCTGCTATTGTGAATGTTTTATGAAGAGAAGAGCGTCTGTTATGTTTTTTAGGCTTGTTTTGGAATCTCAAGGACCTCTTAATTTGGAAATACCCTCAGTGGCTGTATCTTTTTTTTTTTTCCCCCTCCTAGCAATTTTAAATGATGGCAGTTAAAAGAAAAAAAAGAAAACTTATCCATTGCCTCTACGGTGTATAGAGCCAACCATCTTGTTAATTATATGCTACAGAGTAATGAATAATCCTGCACTTTTATCGTGTGGGGAATAACCTGGAGTTTGTCAGATGAAGCTTTGTGTTTTATATGAACACTCCCAAACAAAACTTTGCGCCACTCCGATTGCGCGAAGACAGGCTCTGGTTCAATGCCTTCTTAAGTCTTAAAGCTTTACAGCTGTGGGAACAGCAGTTTGACACACTATTCTGCAAACACCAGAAGTCTAAGCTAAAATGTAAAGCATACATTTTGTATTGCTGATTGGCTTTGTAGTATTCATCCATATGCTCCAAGAGTCTGGTAGTGGTGAGAATAATAAGTTAAAAAAAAAATCTTCAGAGCTGAAAAAATGTTATGATTACAACATATTATTGTATAATTGTCTAATTTTGTAACTTTGGAGAGCGTTTATGTTCTCAAAATTAATTAGTGTGGAGTGTAACTGCTTTTAAAAATGTCATTCCTCTCAAAACTAGGTGGTTAGAAATATACGCCTCAGTGAATATACACTTCGTTATTATTGAATATAAAAGTTTATTGTTCATTACATGGAAAATTGCAGTTGAGGCACTTCACAGCTTAAAGAATGATTATTATCCCTGATTAAATTATGGAAAGATTTTTCATGGGTCAGTAAATTAAAATAATTTTTATTTGAAATGCACTCAGAGAAATATTTATGCAAAAGATAAGTTAAGTCAATGATTCAAGGGGAAAAATCAGCAGACAATTTAGAAAAAAGCAGCACAAAAAAGAACTTAAAGTACATTTCTGGAAAATACTTATTACTGTAGTGGGGTAAAAATGTGCCTTCCCCCCAAATCCTGGCCCCAATATGATTAGGTCTGTATCTTGTTAAAGAGCCTCATTATAGTTGAGCTTGGTGTTAACCCTTTTCCTTTACGATAACCTGTATGCAAGTTTGATTATGTTTTCATACGCATGCAGATGGAGGGAAGTGACAGTGCTCCTGTATCATCAGTTATATATGCGGCAGACGATGATGTTTAAGATTATGTGGAGTCCTGTGACTGCTTATTCCTCTTTCCAAATCCAGTAGAGACTGGAGACCTTACTGGCTGCGTTGGTCCACACAGGCTTCTGTGCTGCTAGCAGCCCCGATCAGCTAGTCTGCATATCCCCACAGTGAGGAGGTGGGTACTGGCTCAGGCAAGGTGCTCCGCACTCAGCTACTATGTTTGATGTCTGCTTCTAGTTGTCTTTGTGCTACAGAAGAGAGAGATCGCCATTCCTTCATGTGGCCTTAGTGATCTCTGAGCTGTGTCGTACCTTGTCCCAGCCTCACCCGTCTCCCTGTGATATCTGTTGGCAGCTAGTGGTGCTGTTGGCAGGAGGCAGGACATTTGTACCTTCTGGTGATGTACAAACTGCGTGCGCCTCTGTCTCAGTCTCCTGTGACCTCCATTTTGGAGGTCTTCTGGACCAGAAAAAAATTTTCGCACTGCTGCCCACCTTGCTTCTGGGAAATGGGAAATGTGCTGCCAGTTCCTCAGTTTAAGTGAAATGGCAACTTCAACAAACTAGACGTGCTTTGGGACTGCAGTTGCAGCTTGTCATATTGTTGTGTTTGTAGATACGGCATCGTATAATAGAATCACGGTGTCATTTAGGTTGCAAAAGACCTTTAAGATCGAGTCCAACTGTGATGTCTCGCTTTGAAGTAAAGGTAACTCCTAAGGCCTCAAATAACATTGTTTTTTCTTCTTTCTTGGTCTACCTAAGCTCTTTACATTTCTGCAAATCCCTAGGTCCTCTAATGTCAGCTCCTAACATTACAACCATTCATTCTCTTGCTTTTCAGTTAAATAAAAATGTCATCAGGTGACCTAGGCTTCATTGGTGCCTTCTTATATGGGATAATGATAAATGTATGGATCAGTGCCTGTAGCATTTTCAATAGGTGATTTATTATTTTGACACAGTTTTGCAGCAACCTGTTTTGATGATGGGGCGTAGAAATTGCATGTCTAAACTCAGTCATTGCTGCAAAGTGCTTGAAATCATGCTCAGTCATCTGCAGCCTGTGCCATCAGGTTTAACTTCCTTAGGAAGAACTGATTTTACATACAGGTGCAGAGGGTAGGTGAAGTATTCTTTACCAGCCCAAATAAATTAGAACTACAGTTGAGAACAACTTCTGCCCAAGGTAAGCTGGTCGTCCTACTTTGCTGCACTGTCAGAACTTTTCCTATTCCGTGAATAGGACCTGGCTTGTGTTTCTGGCATAGGAAAGAAACCTTGGCAGTTTCTTCACTGTTGCTGCTCATTTGAGACTAAAATAAATGTTGCTCGCCCTCTTTGTCCATTTTCTTCGATCCCTAAATGAACTGTAGAATTTGTTTCTAGTTTTTTTTAAGCAGAGCAGTTTTCCTGCAAAAATGAACAACTCAAATCGCTCTGTTACAGTTTTGTTAGTCTTTTTCCTTTTAAGTTGCCCACTGTGAGAAAACAAAGTAAGTATCAATGGAAATGTGTTTAATTACGCTTTTGAATAAACAGCTATGGTTTTGTTTTACCTCAGTTATTCATGGATGTATCCAGTCTCAGTTAAATATTGTATGAACCAGAAATATGTAAATGAACAAAGTCTGTTTTCTATTTACCACCTAACAGAAAGATGGTGTTCACCAAACAAATGCACTTTTGAGCACAAATTTTAGGAGCAAACCATCCAATCCGGGCCTTTGTTTGTTAGTTGGTTGGTTGGTTTGGATTTTGTTTTTTGCTTAATGTGGATGTACCTTGAAGGAGGCATGGCACATAAAGGGGCATTATTAGCCCTTAACTTTAGGGAGCTAGATTACATTCCTGCTCGAATTCACCTTCTTAAAAAACCTGTGCTATGCAGACAGCTAGATGCCTAGGTCAGTAGATGTAAATTAATTCTTTACGGTTTTTCCTTTCATACATATCTATATAAAAGATGTTTTAAGACTCTCTGAAAAGAAAAAGAAAACACCCCTAAGAACCATCTCAAAAATCTTGTTCATGCTGTAATGATCTGCAGAGTTCAACAACAAAACCCTGCTAGTTTTTTCTGTGCGGTCGGTGGTAAAAGTATGAGACAATTCACTGACATAATCATCCTGACTCGGTCTCTCTGGAAGGTCTTCGTGTAGTTGTGTCGTGTTTCGGCATCGTTCCATAGGGTGTGGCTCTTACGGAAACCCATTGGTTAATTCAGCCTCCTGAAGGCCTCTCAGCAGCTTCTTTTCTCCTTACCGGCAAATGTACCAAGATGTTTGTACTCTGCGTGTGGGCTGGCATCCTCATGCTTAGTGATGCACGATTCCTTGCTCTTACTTGTGCTTCTTGGATAAATGGTCAAAACTTTCCAGAACAGCAGCACAGGGAAACATAATTATAACCATTTTCCTATTTATGCTGGCAAATTGGCAACTTGTCATGGTCTGGATCACAGAAGTTTGAATGGAGACGAGCGTCATAAATTGCATTTTATATTTCTTTTTCCAAAACCCCTTCAAACTTGATTTTATGATACACATAGAACTTAAGCATTGTGACCTTTCTAGCTGCTGCTGCTTGAATATGGCAGCTTTCCAGAACATGTGAACATGTTCTGGAAATTTCTTTTAAAATTTGCTAGAACAAAGTCAGGGTTTTGGGGGCCCAAAAGCAAAGGCAGAGCCCAGATTTAGCTGGCACTGATACTTCCAGGGAGAAGAGACTTTTACAGTCCAAACAATCTGACAGGCAAAGATAAGCCTTCTGCTTAATTTTTATTCTTAAAGGAAAATCTGTGCCATAACAGATACTGGAATTAAATTAATGTTTTAAAATCTGTCTTGATGAAAACTTTTAATACACAGATATTTAACACATGACATGGATGATTTTCTAGAAAAAGAAAAAAAAATCATCTTTGTTGATGAGAGGTACCTGTGATAAACCCTGAAGCATTTAGAAACATCTGATGGTTAATGGTGAGGAGTTAGGTACTTCCATACGGGAGTGCAGCATGCCTGTTTTGGGATGGGAAGAACTGAATTTTTTTGCAGGCCACTGAGAAAGCCTGAATGCCCAGCTTGTGGCTTAGGAATAATGTAAGTAAAGTGCAAATAGGTGAGATGAGTCCTTCTGAAAAGTCTATTGCATAAAATTATCTGTGTTTTATCTTTCTTTTTCTAACAAAGCAAAACAAGAGTCATTGCTAATATATTGGAATACTTTCAAGTCAGGCTTTAGGTATTAAGCATACAGTAATGCGGATGTACTACCTCTTCCAGTCCATAAACAGGGTACATAAATATTACTGAACCTTTTGCTGGTTTTTGATGCTTGTATGTTTTACTTTCCAGCTATCTTGGAAAAGCAGTACTCCGTACTAAGAAAGTTGTTCTGACAAAACCTTCAATTATTTTTTTTTTCCCTCAGAGATTTGAGCTGTATTCTTGTCTTCCGTGACCTTCGGTGTCTCCATCTATGTGAAGTACAGAAGAATAAAGGAAAGGTAACATGGGTGGCACCATACTGAAAGCAACTCTTTCTGTATCTTATTCTGTAAATTGGAAAGGTAATTTACGCCATCTTATGGGTTTCTCAAAGCTTTGTTAAAATCAGCATTTCAGTGGAAAGATGCCAAAAAAGTGCTGAACACCATTCAAGACTGGATTAATGCTGACCTAGATTAATGCTCTTTGGAAATCCCTTCAGAATATCTGTAATTACAGCCTGTTGCCTGAAAAAATAATTTTTCAGATATGGCCAAGCCTCAAAAAAGCTTCCTGATTTCAACTAGTCACCAAACTGACTGTTTCACTGTTTCTGGCCAAGCACATACCTACATCAGGAAGATGTGTGCATACTGAGTGTGAGAATATTACAATCTTTTGTATGTAGAAACAAAGCCAGGTATGTCTGCTGAGTATCTTGGCACGTGAAAAAATGCAACAGTCTTTTTGCTAAGATACTGCAATCAAAGATCACTTTTTTTACCGCCATTATAAAATTAGTCATAAAGTCAATCATATTTCTTGGGGAGATTGCCTTTCAGTAAATCCCTACCTCCATTTATTCTTTATAAAAATAGAGCAGGGCAAATATTTATCCCTGTGCTAGAAGTGCTGATAAAAACATTGTGAAATATAGACTACACTGAATGTTGGTATGTTTAGCGTAACATTTACATATGAAATACAGGCCATGGACCTCTAATATTTTTAATATATAGCACAGATTGGTACAGGAAACTTTCTCCTCTTATGAATGTTACTTATTAGCCCAAGATGTGTTTTTAAACAGTTGCAGTCAGTGCTTTTTTACTGTGATGTTTTAGTCTGGGTGAACCCAAAGACACCACCTACATATGTGAAACTGAACTTGCAGGTATTTGTTTTCACATTGTTTGCTCACATAGTCTTTGTTTTAAGTTTCTTCCTGTGAAACCTGAATGGTGGCATAGGGGGTTACTCTGCCATTGTATTGTCCTGAATCCTTCCTGTGGTCTGAGGATGGCAAGGATTGACAGGGGAGACAATGCACCCTTGTGAGCTAGCTGTTGCCTTTAGCAGTCAGGTAATAAGCCAACAAGAACTGTCTCGGGCTGGGGCTACATTGATACTGTTACTGCTAAAGACATGGTCTCAGGAGAGCTCTGCTTTGACTCAGAAGAAAACATGTGCAGTCATTTCCAGTAGATTAGTGTGGTTGTTCTTGTTTCTTCTCTGCTGACAGAAATGTTTCTGTCTATTTTTTAAGAATGGAAATAGAGTTGGCATTTGTTTGATCTAGCGCAGCATGGCAAGAGACTCGTCTATAAAAGATTACTTGTCTTTATACAAAATGGGGAAAGGGAAATCTCCACATGTTTTGTAACCGAGTGTCACCCTGGGGCTTGCCTTCAGAGGTGCATTATCCTGCTCTTTAATATAGAGAGCTAGTAGAGAGAAACCCTTAATCATACACTTGATTTGCTTATATGTAACTGGATTCATTTTGGATCAAGGGCTCTCAGATGAATGTATAAAAGCTTTGTTGTTTGGATCACATACTTTATTGCATGTGTTAGCTCTGTAAGAAGCATCTATTTGTATTTTGATTTTTTTTTTAAAGTTAAAGTTCTGAAACACGTCGTTAGATTCAAATGAACGTATACCATTAGCTCTTCTTTTTTTATTTTCTTCCAAAATTTTAGCCTGCTTTACAATGTCAGTACGGTAAAACTGTTTCATTCTTACAGTGGCTACATTAGTGGTAGTAGAAGGGATAAAGTAGTAGCGTTAGACGCATTGCAGGTTTTTGTTAGTGGTGCAATGCTAAAATACCCAAACACTCTTTCTACTATTGCTTGACTCCTGGTAGAGCCTGTGGAGCTCTGTTGTGGATGAAATTAATTTTGCTAGTAGTTTGTACCCCCTTTCACATATCTAGAGGGCTACTTTATGTGTTTTTGTAGCTGCGTGTATATATCTGTCCTCCTATTTCTGAGTAGCACCTTTTACATGTTTAATTTGTGTTCATGATTTGAGTCTGAATTTAGAAATGAGGGATGTGAAATGTAAAGTTGTACATTTGGGTTTTTATATAGCAGTTTTATTTATTTAGCCTTCAAACTCATAAAGGTAGTAAATGCTTGGAATCTTCCTACTTATAAAATGGGTTTTGATATGAGAGTACTACATTAAATAAGTGGATAGTAGATGCGGTTTAGTATCTCAGAAATGTTCAGCGTAACTAAATTAGACTTTATAGGTAAAGTCAGTTGTATACTTGATTTGTCTTGGGAATTGAGGCAGTGTGCAAACATTTCTGTTTCTTAGTATTTTCTGTCAACTTACTACCTGCCTCTGATTTGTGATCACTGTTCTTAACAACAGTGGCTTAGGGGATACAGATTCAAGGAGGGAAGCAAATTCAAGCAACAAAATACTTCCCCTTCCCCAAATGATTAATCACTGCTTACTTCAGGGATCGCAATCTATTGTCATTTTCTGCATATTAAAGCAGTTACTGCAATTGATAGCACGCTGTCTTTATAGTAGAATCCAAAAGAGTTTTAAACCATTCATCTATTTACATATGTTTTAAATTATCCCATGAAATTTAACAGAGGATTGGTAGTGTCTCATTTGAGATTGTAAAGGGCTCATACAGCAGTTGCACACAATGCTTCTGTGTCCCATGGCTTACACACAAGTGAAGGTAAATTTACCTGTTAAGGGGCACACAAAAGTTAAATTGGAGACTACATTCACAGTGCGGTCCCATTAGGTGTTTGGTCATAGTGTTTTAATCAGTCAGCTTTTGAAGTGAGGACATTTTTTTCTGGACCAAGGGGGAACCAAGCCATTACCTACCAATCGTAGGTACAGGGGTACAGCCTGTAACTGTCATAACTGGCTCCACACACAAGGGAGACTGAGTAAAGCCCTAGTTATTTGCCTGTTCATATGTGCCCTAATTATTGCCCATCTCACTTTTTCACATCTGAAGCAATTAATTTTCACCACAGGGGTTAGGAAGGGTCAGAAGCAAATGGGTACCCTGGTTCCTTCTGCTATTCCTTCTGGAGGTATCAATGAGGAATTATCTTTGGAGGAGCTATCCAGAGTGGCGTCCCAGGGCAGATATAAGCAAGAGCATAATGGTTGGCTTCACACTTCTCAGAGGTGGAAAGTATGACCAAATCTTTACTGACGATCGAATGCCTTCTGACTCTGTCTGCCAGAACCGGCACCTGAGCTCTGAACATGCTTCAATTTAGGAATCAAAGACTTGAGGCTTGATAGACTCTCATCTAAGGAGTTGGACTTTCTGGCTGTTCTAGGTGAAAAGGAATGAAGTAAGGCTCCAGTTTAGATCCAATATAGATGTCATTCAGTAGGTTTGGAAAAGGCTAACTCTTCAGCCTACTATATAGATCACCTCCATAGAGTGTTAGTGTCCAAAGTTCAACTCCCTTCTCTGAGGAGCAGCGCAATAATGGAAAGATTTCCCCTCTGCCATTATCCCTCTGCTGTTTTATTGGGAGACGTGTTGAGGGTCTTCGGTTTGTCCTGGTACAGCATAACAGTCTTCAAATCATTGAAAGTTTCATGGAGCAGGCAAACCACTTCTTGCCCAGCTTTATGTTGAAAGCTCACAGAGCTGAATCTGTATATTCTTTTCTGAATCATCACAGACATAGGAATACACATTGCAGGTCAACTGACACATACCTATTTCTGCGTGTGTTGGTGCGAATAACAATGTTTTCAGATTTGTTGTTCTTACTCCTCTGCTTCTATAAATCACATCATACAAAGATAAGTCTGGGTATCATCTGCATGAAAAATACTTCAGTCTACTCTGTAGTGTGTGTATTCATCTATTAATACATACAAATGGGTGTATTTGTACAGAATGTAAATTATAAATGCAAATTTGTGTTTATATTCCATCTAAGTAACATTTTTTGCATTTTTTTAAGCAAATAAATATATACTTCCATACATTCCTTTTTAAATCTGCTCACGGTGATCTACAGCTTTGACCCACCCACCATTTTTTCACTGTTTTGCTAAAATTAAAATTTAGATTTTTAGTTGTATATTTATGTAATATAAGGAAATAGCAGGTTCCTCTTTAACTTTCCTGTCTTTAGAAGTAGGAATATTCTATTCTCCCTTGTGCTATCCATGCTGTTGCCAGAGGGATGGTAAGCTGTTCCTCATTTTTCTGGGCAGAGGAAGACATGACCTTACCTACTGCTTCTTTTGACAGCTACACACATAGGAGATATGGTGCTGAAAAAGTTTCTGTTTTGGGGGGGTTAAATTGTGATTCAGTGCCCAAAACTCAGGAGGCTCATCGTTTGAGTCAACTGTAGAATTTGAGTTTGTCAACATCTATGTGGATTTTAGGCACTTTTTTAATGTAGAAATTATGATTCTGTTTAACTCACAATTGTTTAATAATGCAAGATGTTAGTTGCAAACATAACTTGGATAAATTTTCAAAACCTGTGGGTTTTCGTTGTTACAGAACATAAGACCAGCAGTGGTGAGAGGTCTTACAATGTCGAAACTCTCAAGAGTGTAGAATTGCTCACAAAGGTCTTTATGTGATCCATTTGGATGAAGATTAGAACCTCTTCAGAATTTTAATGTCATTTTTTTTAAATGTGCAAGGACTGGAACAGTCTTTCCTCAGCAAGCCCCAATCTGATTTTTTCTTTTCAGATGCTATCAGCACCTCTCCAGCTCTCAGGAACTGACCATACATGTCTCATATTTTCGGTGCAGGAGCACAAGAACTTCTGTGAAGTTCCTAGGTATTGCTGACCTTGAAATTCTCATCTTTTGGGATTCTGCTTTTTTAACCTACACGTCTTGAATAGTGTTTTCTGAGAGCACTGAACTTCATCTGACAGAAAATGCACCAGGGTTACATAGTAGCGGGTTCTATGACAACTGGAGAAGTGGTAGAGTAAGGAGCTGTGGCAAGAGGAGAGAAGGAAAGGAATGTGTTTGGGACAAGAGAGGAGGTTCTCTTTACACCAATGAAAAGTAGCTTTTGACTTTCTGTGGGTTCAGACAGAGGTTGCAGCGTAGGTAGATTCCTAAATTCTTGTAAGAACTGATCTGCATAGCTCTGGAGATGCTTACTGCAGGGCTTCAACCCCAAAATGTTTCTAGCCAGACTCCATTTATTATCAGCACATTTTGAAGTCTCAGGTAATACTGTGCAAGTTTTATTTCTCACTTTCTATTAGTGAATTCGGTAGAGTTACGAGCTTTTTCATTCTCAGTTTTCCAAAACTTCCAACAAATGTCTTGCCAGCAGTGAAGAGGATTAAAGGTTTCTGAAGAAGTAGACTGCTGCTGGAAATCTGAAAGGGATCCTGCTGCAGTGCCAAAAATCTTTGGAAAATAGGTACGACCCCCTTCTTACAGGAAACGTGTATAGCCCCTATGTGTATACGTACACATATGTGTATGTGTATTCCATTGCACTTTTGTGTGTTTTTTCATGAACTAGACAGAATAGGTAAGTGAAAATCCTACAGGTAGGATGAAAAGAAGGTGAAGGATGATGAGCTTGGGCCTTAGTCTCAGCAAAGTGTTGGATAGCATCTACGAATATGCTGAAATATGCATCTGAACCACTGAATGTATTTCCACATATTCTCTTTCTGTGATACTAGTTGCTTTCCAGTTAGTTTTTAGAATACTTCTCTTGAGCATTTCCATCTGGCTAGGAGTTTTTGACATTTTTTTTTCCATAATGCAGACTTAATCGTTATAATTCATTTCCTTGTCACCTTGAAGCTAAATTAATGCAATGCACTCTGCTTGGTATGTGAAGCATTGCTTGATTCATATTCGTCATCAAAGTGTCTACTGAGCTGCAAATGAGAAGTTCAAACATTACACTCATGTATGAATAAGCAAAAGGGTTAGTCTGTTTTCAAACAGTATCTTTGATGACAAAATATCTGTGCTTCAGTTTCTTGGAAGGAATTAGTGCAGTTTTGAAAGGGTTATGCAATGTAGTGGCTGGCATTATGAGGAACTGGATTTAACCCAGGACAGTTTCCTGTGCTAGATTTCTCTCTCAAGTTTTGGGCACCATACAGATAAACCTCCAATTTATCTGGATTGAAATACTCAGATATGTTTTCTTTGCCTTCTTGCTTAAGGCAATAGAAATGTCTTCAGTGGTATCTAAAAATTTATAAACTTTCATGACATCTTTTTCTTGCTTTCTACAGACTGTTTTAGAATTGCAGATTTTTTTAGAAGTGTTCGAATTTTTTTCCTATCGGTGGCAGAGACATGTAGCCACAAGCCTGTGATCTTCATCCAGGCATTGAGGATGTGGAATTAGCAAAGCTGCAAAGCAAGGTGATGATTTGCTGATTTTTTTCTGAACTTTTTTTCCCTTGAAGGGCCAATTTCAATAATTAACTTATGCCACTGAAGCTCAGAAGACTACAGGAAAAATAAAAGAACATTTTTCTTGGATAAAAGTGTGTTTTCAAAGGATGCTACCTGAGCATTGTATTAAAAAAGATATCTATGTTCTTTTTTCCTTTAGGTCTCACCCCCCTCTGATTGGAAGTCAAAGATGTTGCTTGTGACTCTGAGATGATACCTGAAATTTTTATTCATCCTCAAGTATTTTTTCTTTTTAATTTTTTATTATACTTGAGAATGACCTTTAGGAGCCAGCATATAAAAAGCTTCTTGCCCTTATTCCTGTGATTTCCTAACCAAACACTTAATTCTCAAAGTGTCTTGAAAAGATAAGGAGAGACGGTTCTTTTATTATCAAGATTTTACTGACCATCAGCTAATGCTCTTTAAGGACATATTTTGACTGCATTTTCTGTTCAAGTGGCTTACAGAACTATGCTGAAACAATTATCCAATGTTACAAGATGATGAAGAGGAGCATAAAAATACCCCAGTGCAAGCCAGGTAAACGGCTAAATGCTTCTTTTGCTTTTCTTTGCCAGATAAGTCTCAGTTAAAGACAGGTTGACCTTGCCTCTCAGGAGTGTTCCGTTTGAAGCAGCCCCAGCTAATCCGTGAGTCATTATGGAACAATTTACAGTATATGCCGATCCATGCTACAATCATTCCATACCACAATATGGGACAGATGTGTGGGGATATTTGTTTCTTTCAAGTGACTCTTACACAGTCTTAATGACAGAGATACAAATTAAATCTTCAGCTAAATCACTCATATAGTGAACAATCTCTTTAGGCTCTACTGGAAAAAAAAAAAAAAAGTCCTCACAAATGGTTTTTGTCCCAGGGTTGCAAGAAACATAGGGCAGAACATCCCAAACTCTGCAGTTTTAACTATATTGTTACTTAAATTGAGCCAGTTGCTGTGGGACTCGTTGCTGTTGGGAACTTTTGCAATGAGAACTATAGGCTTTTGATTGCATATTGAGTCTAGCCTGCCCAGATATTTTCAAAGCACCTATACTTTTTCCAAGTTGTAGATACGTACGTTACAGTACTTAGTGATGTTTCTGTTGGAATTGGATTTGAAAATCTCTGACTGCCACATATTAATTTTATTTAATTGAAAATAAGTTTATTTTTCCCTGGGCTGGACTGGAACTGAAAATATTTGGCCCTTGGTATTTGCTACCAGAATCTTTTACAGGTAATTCAATGGCAACGTTGTGATAGAGCCAAGCTTGTCTATAACGCTTTTTCCTGCAATTTCATAGAGTTAGGGCCAGACTCCCAATTGCAGAATTCTACTGAATCGAAGCAATTAGCAGCAGCTGAAGATCTGGCCAGGAGTCAAAAGTAAATCCTACTATTTTTGTCGCAGTTTAGATATCACTTTGCCTAGATTAGAGGAGATCCAAGTGATGCTTGCTCTTTGAACTGCCCCTGCACTTAGGGCACCTAGCAATAGCTTCAACTTGGTGTGTGCTAGGCAGTTCCTGATCACAGATTCAAAACACAGTCCCTGTCTGAGGGGACTTAGAGCCACAGGCATGGTGCAGTAGATGATACAGAGGATGGGAATACAGGGATGTCAAAAAAAATCTTAGCATTCTCAGCGGGATAGGGATTCTAGGGTAGGATAAAATATATAAATATGCATAAGTGAAACCCGAGATTCCTGGAAGAGTAAGAAAAGTTGAACACGTGGTTTAGAGGGATAATAGGTAGAAATGTTATGTGCCAGGAGGAAGCATATATTCTCTTGTATGAGGGAATTCTGGCTCTGGTAATATTGTTACAGAGTTACCGAGTTCAGTGTTGGTTCTGGTATTGAGGATACCTCAGAGAAATGTCAGTGCGCCTTAGGTTTTTCATGTGCAAATGAAGGCCAACGTTGCTTGTAAATGCTCTGAGATGTCTAGATAAAGACCCATATGAAAGTGAAATTTACAATAATGATAAAAATAGCAAAGTTGTCATAATTTTGAAAAAGAAAATCAGTGTTAATTATTCACTGTGACAAAAATGCTTATTAAAACAACCCAGAGTTTGGGGCAGGTAGGCAGCATGGGAAATTTTCAGTTGAGTAGTTGTAGCTTTGCAAGGTTGTAACTTATTGAAAACAAGGTCTTAGAGTGAAATCTCAAGAAAACTTAAAAATTAAAAACTACTCATACCCACAAAATGTTTTTCTACAATTTTCTTTTTTTCTTCTTCTCCTCAGCATCTTTGCTGTTGACTTACTATTATTATATGACTTACACACTATGGAAAAAATACGCCTTTGGTCTAGCTTTTATTTTTGGGCCTACCCTTGTGCCTTTACTAGTTTAAAATAGTGTCACTTCCATTTATGATCATCTGCACTGTTCATTTGTCAGCGTAAAATGTAAGAGCAGATGAAAGGCAAGAAGCCATATATGTATATGAAGAGTAGCCAGGGCGCATGTTTAACTTCCTTATCATAGTGCTTGAAAACATAGAGGGAGAACGAAGCTGCTGAAGAAGCAGTTGTGCTGAACATGCGTGGACCATGTGCATCATATACTTACCGTCCCTGGAACAGTGTTTGCACGTTGCATGTGTGAGTGTTCGCAGCAGTGCAAGCATAAGGAAGAATAAATACAGTTAAAATTAAGGTAATATATGAATTGCAATTTGTGTAGATGTTTTCTGGCTGTTCTCCCAGTTCTGTGGTTGAAAGTCCTGGTCCAAGTCCCACTGAAATAATTAAAACTTTCTTTTATTTACTTCTTCGGGGCAGGGACACATCTATCCAATGATTCAGCTGCGCTTTCAGTTAGGGCCCGAACTTCCTACTGAAGTAAGTGACAAACTCTTCCTGCCTTTAGCAAAATATGCCTTGGCATAGTGTATATTATGAGATGTTAAGTATTTTAACAACGGAAGCATCTGTGTTCTGTTGATCTCTGAGGTGGCATCCAAAAGGGTCACAAGGTACTGATCTGATTACATTCCTCGCGTTGGTATGGTAATTGTCTCTCCACATATTGTTTCCATCATTATTCCAGTCATATCGCCAGAGTGAATTAATACTTTGCCAATTTATTTTCTTGAGAAATTTTTGTCACAAGAATAGAAATATTTTTTCTACAGTCTTCATTATTTTTCCTGAGTTAATAACCCACTTGGGGACAAATTTGGAAAATTTAGCCCAAGTACTCTGGGTTTTTTTCTCATTTGCATTTATTTATTTTCTAATTCATACAAGTGAAAAATGCAAATGAATTAGTGAATAGGATAGTCTAAAACTGTTAACATACAATAGTGCTTTTGCTTTATATTCCCTTTTGTCTCGGGAAAAGTCACCATCTTCTCTGCTTCACTCTTGTCTTGCACTGTAAAATGAGAACAGTAATGCTTTTGTATTTCCCTAAGCAAAGTGTTTTCAGGATGACATTGAACCAGAGATTCCCACTGATGACCACTTTCATGCATGAATGCCTTTGTTGCGGTCAGTGAAATTGCTGGTTTGAGTTGAGGTTCAAAATCTCTCCCTGAGTCATCTCCAGTTTCTGCTGGGCAGTGAGGTGAACTCTTACGAGAGAATACAAGACCATTTAGGCCATGTAACTCTTCCTAATATCCGTGGAAACAAAAACCTAAACCCTCACACTTCAGTATTTGGAATACTTTACTTTTTGACAGGCTGACAACATTCTAACATTGTCGTGTTACAGCTATTAGTCCAAATCCCCTAGACCCCTACTCAGTCTTTAGACAGGCAAATCTATTTAGAGCTTTAATGGTGGAATGCACTTCAGTAAAGTCTGGACCATTACAGAAAAAGGGAAACAAAGTACTGATTGGCAATTTACTTAATGAAAGGTAAAGTGAAGAGTGGCACAGTTCGCAGTTGAGTTTTATGAGAAGTAAATCAAGGTTTGTTTTTACAGGGAGCATTTTAGCCATAAACAATAAATCTTTGATCCGTTAGTGTGATCTGTTGTGTGATTGTTGTTTACTAGTTTTTGACAGGTACTCAAATGAAAGGACAGGACAATACGTGAGGGGTGATCTTCTGTAACTGCCAGACAGTCTACAGGCATAGCTTCTGTTATTTGTTTATAGGTGGATTGTTTGATCTGAAGTTAACTTCTGAGACCAATTTAAAGCATCAGGTTACATTCTACAGTTCAGCAATTTCACATTGCAAGTTATCTGAAGAACTTTCAAAGTAATGTTGTGTGGATCTGTAATTTTGCTGCTATTTATTCTTTTTTTTTCTAGACCTTCTCTTGCCGTCTCCTCTGTTTGTGATAATTCTGGAGATTTGGGAGCCTCAATATGTGTAGTTTGCCCAAGCCCTACCACACGCCTGCTCTTCATGCCTGACACAGCTGACAATCGTGGTAGGTGACAAACTTCTCTGTGCTCCTCCTCTTGCTGAAGCATGTGAGATATCATGTCAGCAGTCTGAAGTACTGTGCATGTTAGATGTGGAGGAATGTCTTTAAAGGACTTGTAGAGTGTTTATTGCCTATCCTAAAATGTTTTAATGCTTGGAGCCTGTAGCCGTGACTCTGGCATGGCAGTACTGGCGTCTTTCCCTGAAAATTCCTGTTACTGCAGCATCATAGCCCTAACTGTGATGCAAGGTGTTCTAAAAGGATATAGTCACATAAGTACTGTGGATGAGTAATTGCACAGATACCTTTATTTCTGTATGTTTAAGAATAAGTTATTGCTTAGTTTATGTTAATAATTTTATGTGCAGCAAACACCATTTAATCAGTTCTGTCCATTCCGTATAGGTCATATTTAGTTACTATAACAGTATTACATTATATGTTGCAATAGTTGTCCTTTATTTGGTGTTATTAATTCTTTATTAGTATTATTTGATTGATTTATTAACTACTGGCAGTGTACTCAACAAGACCAGATTTTCAGTGTTAGGTTCTAATGTCTGCCTGTTGTGTTTGTGATTAATGCTTTTGTAGATGTATTACTGTGGTTGGGGTAGATGTTGATTGAGAAGTTTTTTTGGTGAGATCTTCTAACTGTGATATTGCATAATTAATAATGCATAAGTTAACAAGTACTAGAGGTAAGGAGTTGGGACGGGAATCAGAAAGCTAAAGAAGTTGTTATACCTGAATGCAACTTGGTTCCTACAGTGTCACAGAACTTTGTGCCTGTGTTACATACCTGAAAGTAGTCATACGGCCAGGGACATAGTCAATCACTTCTTTGGTGTTAGCTGCTTTAACTCCTCTTTCAAATGTGTACTATCTTTGTTAAAGCTGCAGAAGTGGTAATCTTACTGCAGCCTTACAGAGATTTCTCTGAAAAGCAAGACTGTGGGACATCCATTTTTATGTATATTCCTTGCTTCTGCAGCGTAAATTGTGCAGGCGAATTCCACCATTAATGGTGTGTAGCCTCATTCATGGTTTAGGCCAGAAGCTTCTTAAATTGTGCTTGCATTCTTCAGGATAATTTTAAGCACTCATACAAGTTGTTGCTATTTGAATATGTCCCTAAAGTGTATGATAAATGCATTAACAGATTTTGGACCCAAAGACTTAAAATAAAAGGGGGACAGAGGGGACTTATGGGGAGAAAACAACAACTCCTAAACCATGAAGTGATAATGAAAAGTAGACTAGCCAACATACTGATATTTCCTTTAGGAGACTCAGGAAGTTGGGTTTTGGCTCTTACATTTTATAAAGCACTACCTGTAATCTCTTAGCTGTATTTTTTACTGCAATGTAATATTCCAGTTTTGTTTCTCCCCACTGCTCTGAGGATCCTTTTTCCTACTCATATATGTTGTCTGAAGAAAGGACAGCTCTCTTGTTCTATAGATTAAATTTGAACTGGTAAAAGATATGTGTTGGTTCTTTCTTCTGCAAAAAGAGACGACATCTGGGAGGCAAGTTTTAAATAGCATTAATTACATCCTTTGATTTTTCCCTTTTATATGTGAAAGTTATGTGAAGCTATATATATGTATTGTCACTAGAACTAACAATGATGAGGTTAGCCTCTAGTGTTTTGTCAGTTTCTTTCTAGCATTTGCATGCCAAATTGTTGCTCGTAATTTCCAATCATTTCTTTTCTGAAAAAAGGCTAAATATATTTACCTTTGTTTATGTTTGAACTATACGTGTTGAGACAGAATAGGCAGCAGAGGAGTAACAGAATCATTCTTCCACTGGTCAAGAGTATGATCTCATCTTTGAACTACATTGATTAGGATAAGTTACGGAGTAAATCCCAAATTATGGACTAGTGAAAAATGCAAGTAGATTCTGAATGAACCTAAGGACCTTGTGTCAGTATAATGTAGATGAACAGGATCTTTAGGAAATGCCCAAAAATTATGTGGTTTTAGCCTCTGAAACCAAGCCTAGGAAAAAAATCCAGTTTGACTTGCACTTTTCACAGTTCTATTTAAAAAAAATTATTAAGCCTTGAAAGACTTCTCAGCCTGATATATCGCAGTGAAAATTCTTTCATGAAAAATACTTTTTTTGTCTCAGAAAGGGTGTGAAAAATAGGTTTAAAAACCCTTTTCTTTCAGAAATAAAGCTCCAGGGCTCCAAAACATTTGAGCACTTCAATAGGCGCAGGGGAATTCTACCACATAAGCGCATGCCTAACTTTTAGCAGGTATTAAGTCCCGTTCATTACATTAGGACTTAAGCATATACTTATATCTTCAAGTGGGCCCTGCCTCACGTTAATTTCCAAGCTGAAAGTTTCATAAGGTGTTGAAGGTGGTCCAGCGTTCACTGACCAACACTACCAAATGCTTGCAATGCAGTAAGCCAGATAAAGACCTGCTTTAACGGGATTCTGAACTACAATAAGTAAATTATAATTTGAACTGTTGACATATATATATGTATATATATATATATATATATAATTTGCCCTGTTGACAGAAGGCTCTGGGCCGGGTCCAGGCCTGAAGCCAGACTGAAATTTCTCATGTAGCAGGTAATCAGTAAGATGAGAAACCAACTGCAAGGGAAGGGCCTCTTTTATGAAACAAGAAGGCACTCTGAGAGCCAAGTCTTCCCCTCGTAACCTTTTCAGTAACAGAGCAACAATTGGTGCTCTTCATTATCTGGACTTCAAAGGAGTTGAATTAATTGGAGAGGAAACTGATTATTAGAGCAGGCTACTCTGTTGGTCATATGTGTGAAGAATGGGTCATTAAGATCTACCCGTTACTTTTCTAAACATTTCAATGTAAGCAAAGCCCATAAGTAATTTCAAATGAAGGTTAATTGGTTGTAGGAGGAAAGGATTACTAGGCTGGCATTATCCCCTTCATAGCATTTAACTGAGCAATGTAATGACATTTCAAAACCATTTGGGACGTTTTTTTTCGTGATAGACTCTAAAATGACCCGTTTTACTTAAAAAACAATGAAGCTGGTGTTTCCTTGTCCTTTATGATAATGTTTTTAAAAGCAGTTGTCTCTAGGGTTTGGTGCGGGTTTTGGCAAATAGCACAACATACCAGATTGATTGATGCACATAGGTGATCGTATCTGTCAGCCTGCTATTTACCCTTTCTTTTATGGAGTTCTTTCCAAAATCATACCAGAAGTGTCTGAATACTGTAGAAAGGTTTAGAACAGTTTGAATGAATGTAACTTGAGTAGACTTTGTGAAATACATGATGATTTGTGTTACGTATCTGGATTGATGTTTCCAATTAGTTTTTCTGGTGACATATGGCAATCAATTCCTTCACGAGATCCAGAGAGTGGAGCTCTCGGTGTCTCTTTGTAGAAGGTGATGTTCCTGAGTTCTTGCTCCTCATCTGACATCTGTAGCGTCCTTTCGTGTTGGCGGGACTGAGGACAGTTACTGTCTTCCTGAAAGGCAATAGCTTTCTTAGTAGCAGCTTGTTCACATGGAAAAGCCAGTGTAACCATATCAAATCAGGGAAGCAGCTAGCTAATTCAGGGCAGCATATCATGGGGTATGTAGCTAGCGGTAAAAGGAACTGGCTTAGCAAGCAGCAAGGTCTGGTGGGATCCATTCTATCTCTGAGAGTAGCCTGCTGGTTAGGCAACACGGGTGCACCTACACAGCTGTAGAGATAGACTGGGAACCTGCAAAGCAGAGCTCCAGTGTGGAGGGCCTGCACTGCAGCACTTCGGAGGGGAACAGCGCAGATGTTGTCAGTGTCCCTAACAGAGCTGCTCTCAGGCACCAAAGTCCGTCAAAGCAAATCTGGCCCAAGGGTGAAAAGGATTATGTGGAACAGATAAACTTCCCCTTATTCCACAAAACCTAACTCTTTCAAAACGTTCTGCTCTACATCTTCCTCCATTTCATCTCCCTTTCATTCCCTTACTTTCCCTCACAGATTAATTGGTGATTCCTACAAAACTGTGGAAGTAGGAATTATTTCACTTACTTCCATTTTTAGTTTTAAAGTTAGTATTCTGGCCTAAGTTAGTAAGAGAAATGTACTCCATTGGAGAGCAGGTCATCCACGCTGCCTGCATCTTTCATGTTCTCTATCCGCTGAACCAAATGACAGGCTTAGATGACTTTATGCTGCTTTTCCGTCTAAAATTTGCTGAGGTGGATCCTAATTTTTGCAGAATCTTCCTCAGTGGATGCAGGAGAAGGTCAATTGTAGCATTTTTAAGCTTTGAGGTTTGGATTTTGCAAGTGTAACACTTCTTTTGATGAAGATTTTTAGAACTGAACTTCCTAGCTTTTAAGAATAAGCAAATGGTAGTAATTAAGAATGTTTGCTTAAAAAGCAAACAAAAGAAGTCCTGAAAATTGACCAAATTCCCTTCTGTTGTAGATTTTTTTTCTTTTGGTCTCCATAGTTTTTATAAACTAGTGTGGAGGAGAGGTTGTGGTCCAAAAACGTGGACCCTTTTGTGCAGCAAATAACCTTTGGGAACTGGTATTTCTGGTTTCTATTCTGGCAGTAGAGGAGCCCAGTGAGCTATGTAGATGGTACATCAAACTCATCAGGAGGGCACATGGTGAAAAGAAGCATGGCAGTCACTGGCCATTTTAGAAACATGGGTTCAGCTTCCAGTGCTGCTAGTTTCTCCTGTGTAACCTTCCAGGTGCTTCTTGAATAAAATTGGGTGACTGCTGTTTATCTGTTTCTAGCAAAGGAGAGTACGTAGAATTGATTGAAATTGCTTCCTTTATAATGGCTGTGTGAGAGAAAATTGGTTTTCTTGACCAAAAGAAATTTCCACTGGAAGTCTACCTTCTGTGAAAATTTTTGATCTTTTTGCTTGAGTTCAGTGCTCCATCCCACATCCTTTGCCTTGTGTTTTCAGCTGGAAAGTCATGATTTTCTGGACTTGCAGAACTGTAGGCAAATAATAATAATAGTAGTAATAATTAAAATCCTTGCCAAATCTTTTTATGAGAGCTTTTTCCATAGTACTGAAAGTGTAATTAATAGAAGGGGCTGGATGACAGCTCAAGGTCATCACCTACTCCCAGTTTGATGCACTGTTGTGACATGAGAGTTAGTAGGACGTTCTGCTGTATTTCTTAGTAGAAAGTTGTTGTTCACGCAACTCACGCGGGCTGTCCAGTGCCGCCCAGGTCCATTCCTGTTTGTTTTGGCACTCTGGTGACTACTGGAAGCTGCAGGTTGCTCTTAGCAAATTGTCTGCGAAAACTTTCTAGTAGCTAGCCCCTAAGAAGCTCTACAGAATGTGTCTTAAGCCTGAACTGATGTATTCAAATTTGGGTGGATTTTCAGGCAGGAGCTTAAGAGTGCATTATTCATCTTTGCCTGTAAGTTAAATTTCTTCACAGCATAATAGTACTACAAGTCTTCAAAAAGTAGTTGGGGCAGAGAATTGGACAAGTTATTTCCCGAAAATTTCACTGGTCTATCCTGAACATCTGACTGTAAGCAAAATAACTGGCGTGGAACATATCAGGCTAAAATATCCATTTTGAAAAACTCATGAGCGACTGAAAACACAGCAGATAAAAAGAATTCTTTGGCAGCCATAACTATAGATATAGCTCCCACTTAAACCACAAAATGTTTCCAAACTGTAAGTGCTTATATCACAGAGATTACCATATCATCACAGGCTGTCATTTGTCCTCTTACCAATGCAATGTGAAATCCCTGTGAACGTAAATACAGATTAATCTTCAAGATACTTGGCATACCAGCTCTGTAGGGTACTTCTTCAGTACTGTCAGAAAACACGTTCTGCTCAGCCACCACATCACCTCACTGAAGCTTTTAAATGGCTGTGGGGTCAACGTCCAACACCTGGCCTTCTCCAGTCACAAACATTTCGGCACTCCCCAAGCAATGGATTCGTCTCCTTCCAAGCAGTGGATTCGTCTCCTTTATGTTTTGAATAACACTCCCTAGCACAGGAAGCAATAATCCAAGAGTAATTTTCTACTGCTATTACTAACCTTCTAATAGGAGCTCGTATGTGATAATTAGGCCTCTCAAATATATTTTGGAGAGTGTATTTTTTTCTAGCCAGTTTTCTTTTTTTCATTTGGTAAATCCTGAAAATATTTTACTGCTTGAAATAACATTTTTTAAAAGGAAATCCTTTGTGATTAGTAACGTACAACTAAAGACGTTTTGAGCATTCAACACCCCATATGTGAAATCCCTGGAGTTTTGCTACACTATGGCGCTCAAATTACAATGAAATTACAAAGCTGGAAGAAGAATCATAACTGTGTAGAAGAAAGCTAATACAGTTCTTTACGTGTCTGTTTAATAAAGAATCCTTCAGTTCTCAGTTTAAAAAAAAAAAGTAAAGGTTCATTAAACTTGGTACCATAATGCACGTTACATTTATTGAAGAAAAACATTAAGTCAATACCCGAGGCCCTTAGCTGCGGTGTGTTCAGAAAGCAAAATAATTAAATTGATACTCTTTCCTTTTTTGACAGGATCTCCCGTGGGAAGGTATATTACTTGGCTGCACCACTAATAGCTCTCTATCTATGCAAAGAACTATTACGTTAAATTAAAACCTCTCTCTATTTATCAAACAGCCAAAACTAATAAACAAAACTATGGCATTAAGAGTAAACCGCTACTAGACTATTACTTCCTGCATCAGAGTATTATTTATAATTCAATTTAGACAAAGCATCTGCTCCTCGGGGAATACTGAGACACAGTATCGACACAAGAGCTCTTTACTATTTGGGCTTGAGAATCAAATTGTTTTGCAGTCACCATGGTTGGAAACAGTTTCTACTGGAAAAACCACCACACCAAAATCCCTTCAGAAATTTTTAAGAAATAGTTTATTAAAAGGAATGCCTAAAGTATTGTTTATAACAAGTAATGCTAATTAGAAGACAGTAATATACCTATAAAATAAAGGAGTTTTTAAAAGAAAAAAAGGGGGAAACATGAACGTGAACAGCTTTTGCCTTCTAATTTTATTTTTTTTTTTAAATAATCAGAAGAATAATGTTGCTTTTTTGACAGCTAGAATTTTTAGCTCTAGAAACTTGGTATGTCCTTCGATATAGTATTTTGCTTAGTGCACACCAGACTCTCTAATTTTGAATTTATAAGGAAATCACTCAAATCAATGTACTTGTACTCCATGGAGCCTACAAGACAGGCAGATAGAAATACAACATTACATTTAAAGTTCATGCAACAGGTTGCATGATATGACTACTTTAAAAAGGTAGACCAAAATTTGAATTTGCAGCCATTTTGAAACATGAAATAGCATATTTAAAAAACTCCTGTCATTAAGTTAAGCTAGGGAGGCTACCAGACATCCCAGTAATGCCTGTATGTAATATGCCCATGCATAAGAAAAACAAGGAAATGAAAATCTGATACCTCAACCACTGCCAGCCAGTAATGACCAGTGGAATTCAGCTAACATAGACAATTTAATTTTAATGCCTGGTGGGAATTTGATTAAAGCAATTAGGGAAAATTCTGAACATAGTCCAAATCATGCATCTCTCCATTTTATTTTCTTTAAAAGCCGTCAGCATTCTTGGCCTCTGAAAATATATGTACTAAGTCTCCTGAAAACTTTTAAGCAGGGTTATAACTTTGTTCACATAATAGTGACATTGAAGTGAGTGAGGCTACTTGCAAAAGGGAAATTATATATGTGTTTAAGTGTTTGCAGGATCTCGTGCTAAGTACTTGGAACAGAAAGCTCTTCCATAGCCTGGCTAAACCTTAACCCTAAATACAGCCTTTCCTTTCCAGCAAAGCACCTAGGCAAAGGCTGATCCAGCCCCGAGAGACAAAGAAATTCAGGGGTGCAGTTGCAGGCCCCGAGTTCAGGGTGAAGTAGATGGAGCTGAGAGACTCCAGTCACCAGGGAAGTTCAGGGATTTCTTAGAAACAGGCTGCTTAGAGTGTCTGATTGTTATTACGATATAGGTGGAAATTAAGGGGAATAAACCTCTCATAAACAGATATGGAGCTGCAGCCATGGCTTTGACGTCACTGGCAGCCAATCGGGTAACTAACTCCATTTTGGTCCATCAACTTCTACAGCCATTTAAAAATTTTTATTATTCTACCACATGAATCTGGACTGCAGCCACTCACCGTAAGACAGACTGGACTAATAAATCTTTGGCACATGTAACCACCATGTTTAATATAAAACAACCCGTACACTTTTTTAATATGATTTATAAAACAGAACATGAAGCTACCTACATGATCTTTTCTAGCTACAGCAGATACAGTTATTTATCGCACATTTAATTACGAACAGCAATTCAGTTATGTTACCTGACCTTAAGGCCTTATGATTACCTGATCCAACATATTTCACATGATAAAAATGTCAAGCTCAGAGAAACCTACCAGTCTGGCGTTCTGTGAAATCTAATTATAAACAGCAATGTTAAAAAAGGTGAACAGTTTAAATAGTCAAGGCAGTTACTCATTTTGTAAGTGTTTGTTTTGATTGAAATGATAGCCAAAAGGGCACCGTGCAGCCTGGTACACTATGAATAGTGCAGCTTCATCTCACCCACCTTCATTTTGGCTGCTCAGCTTGAACTCGGGGAGCTCAGCTGGGCCTCTGGAAAGGTCTCTTCACAGCACTGTGGGATGTGTACGTACCTCTCCCTATACAACTTCCACCAATGCCTACATTGGTGCATAATGGGGAAGAGAAGTCAGTGAATCTGTGCATGGGAATGAGCTCAGTGCTTCCCTTGACCCTTGGCACATGGCTCCACAGATCATGGTGCTTTGAAAAGCGTGGTTAAATTGTAGATGTCGAGTTTGAAGTTGTTGTGAACTGTATTATAACAGGCCTTGTAGATGGCTAGGTAAACTGGCAAGGTGAAACCCTGGCTCGCTGCAGATAAAATTCTCATTGATACCTTGAGTTTAGGAATTTGTTCCAGACTAATCATTTCCGAATGCTTTCCTGTGCCTTGAAGCTTTGTCTTGCTCTGTATATGTATTTCACACAAGGTGGAAAGACTCGTGAGCAGGAGGAATGAAAGGAAGGAGTATCTGCTCCTACGCTGCCAGTAACAATAATAATAACAGTGGCAACAATAATGATAATTTCTGCAATCACAGTGGTGACTAAGAGCTTTAGCTGGAAACTTGGATGGTACTGTGTCTGTACAAGGCAGGTCTTGTACAAACAAAATTAAAAGATAAAACATTGTCCCCAAGATTGTTGATTTAAGATATAGTGCCTTAGAAAAAAGACGAGAAATGCAGTTTAGTATATACATTCCATGACTTTTCATTTTAAAAAAGATTTGATTTTTCTGGCTGTTAAATTGTATAAAATTGGAAGGAATTAATTTAATATATTAATAACGTAATGTAACACTTATTAATTCTACAGTTGTAAGTCAATGCATTATAATTTTTCTCCTTGGATGTGTGTAAATATGTTTTTTATTTATAATATTTATATAAAATATACTTTAGTTATATATGATATTATATATATGACACACATTATGTCTCTAAGTATGTTCTACATACAGCAATACTTTCTGTAGTACACTAGGTCTTCCCGTTCCGTCTTTTTTGTGGGATAGCAGATGAACCGAGATGACCTCATGCTACAGCTTTGCTTCTCTGGAAAAATGAAGCTGTCAGCAACATAGGAAAAGACTCATAACCACAGGAAAAAAAAATGTTCACAGGAGCTGGAATAAGGCTATGGAACTTGTTGCCAGACAAAATAAGAATGACCAGCACGTGTGCCACACTAAGCACTCAGTGCAAGAACTTGGTTATTCAACCCAGCTTTCCCATGATAGTCCTTTTAAAGCATCCTTAGAATAAATGCTTTTCTGGTTGTAAGACTGTGAAAAGCTCAGAAATGTTCAGAGGTTGAAAAAAAATTACAGTCTCACACATACTTTCCCTGGAAAATGGCTAGACATTACAGTGACAGTCTGATACAATCCTGGATGAATAGACAGTTACTAAAAAATAAATAAAAGCAAATAAGCTCTTCCTGTCTGTAAGAGTGGCAGCATTTTGAAACATTTCTAAAGCCATTTAAGATGTAAAATGTTTCTTATTAACTCTTCAGAAAATATCAATCAAATCATTTGGCAGTAAACAGTATGTATGTACTGCTATAGTGACTTCTAGTGTCACGTGTTGCTCCTAAAAAAAGCGTATAATGAAGTGTATAAATGTAGAGTAAGCACCTGCAGTTGATGCTCTCCTATAACTTTAATTTTTCAACCTCTTGTATGATTGTGTCCAAAACTCCGCAGTACCAATTCATGAAGTTTTAAACTGTGACAACTTAATTGACTTTAGTGACCAATAGCAATGTTTTTGTGCCTTTGTATCTTATGCCTCATGCCAACCTTCAGTAAAATTCACTGAAGCACTGACTTGTAGTGAAGATGGTGCCTCAAAAATGTTGCTGAAATAAACCATCAATTTAAAAGACGCCTTTCCGTCTCCCGGACTGTCCTGGAGAAACAGCTACTCAAGATATTCAGAAAAAGAGTGCTCTCACGATCAGTGGGTGCTTGATATTAGCAAGTGGAATAGGGCTGAAACTTCCAAAGAGAATACCAATGCTTTTGCTTACAGTAATCTAAACACAGAAGTATCTGATTTCAGTGATTTTGTCTAGTGTGAAAGACAGATACACATGCTGCAAGACCTTTATGGTATTTGGATGTTAGTGCAGGATTGGCCTAACTCTCCTTTTTGTTTTTGATTCACATACCAAAATCTTTATGTGATCAAAAGCCACAGAAGATGCATATGGTCTACGGAGGAGAACGGGAGGTCCTGGAGTGATTCACAGACAGTAGCTGACAACAGCTCCCAGAAGACCCATTAATTTATGATGGAGCAGGTCTAGCTCATGCCAGCCGTGTTGCTGGATCCCTGAGCAGCCCATTGATCTTGGCTTTAGCAGCTGCTGCTGGCTCATTTCCTTCCATGGCCAGACATTTGAATTCCTTGTCCTTTTTTTGCCAGCACAGTCTTCTGACTGGCCATGTGATTCAGCTATCAGCTTGGGCCAGTGCTTAACCATTTGTGCAGGGCCACGCTTTGGTGTGTAAGCAGTTTGAGAAGGCTGTGGGCTGCTGCTCTGCAACTGATGAATTTGCTAGGGACCCAGATAGATAACTGCAGCAAACAGAATGGTAGTATACTTCAACCTGTGAGGAAAAAATAAGTATTCCTTTCCTATAAATGACTAAATTGGGCTTTTATGATCTTACAAGAACATAACTGGAATTGCACACATCAATTTTCTTAAGACCAAAGGAAGCTAGCAGGAAGCCCTGGGAAACCATCTCTGATGTGCAAAGCTGAACAAACCCCAGCAACTGAATACTTGAAGGCGAATGGTAAATAATCTACAGTAGTGTAGACCTGAGGAGGAAGGAGGTATTGAAATAGAAAAAAATCAACTCTGACAGAAAATAGTGTAAAGGCGTAACTTTAAAATAAGTGATGTCTCAGGTTTTTGCTTATATACGTTTTCATGCATTTATGTTTATATCTACACACACACATATATTTTTATATATAGAGACACTAATCTAAAGTACTTTTGAGGACTGAAAACTTGCTCAGTGGTGGTAGAACCAGACAGGCAGTCTCCAACTGCTGGCTGTACTTGAAATAAGAAATCTTCAAAAGCTGTGGTGATGTGAAGCAGTACAAAGTATCAACAGAAAAACAAGAGTGGGTGAGTAGACATGACATGTTTTCCAATTTGCTGGCCAGCAGCATACCTGAAGACAGATCCCTTGTGAAAGGGTCCTTAAGTGTTTTGCCTGCCTACTCCTTTCAGGAGTACAGAGGAGTACAGGGACCCATGCTTTTCTTCACACAAGTAAGGCCAAGTGGAGCTTGAAACAGTTCATCTCCTCTGCATCCTGACCTGCCTTTTTCCTGCCTTCAGGCAGGGAAACAGAAGAGTACAAGTGAGCCAGAGCTTGAAATCTGGGGACCGTAGGCACTGGATAAGCATGGGGCAAACGACTGTTTATGGCACAATTATCACTCCCAGTCACGGAAGATGATCCTTTGCTTAGCTTTTAAAAGCCAATATTGTGTGTGGCTCACAAAAAAAATAAAAGAAAAAAAGTAATCCATCCTTTCAGACCTGTGCTGTAAAAATTTCAGTGTGATTAAGCAATGCTTGCAGAATAAAAATGGTGAACTAAAGAAAGAAGACTTATTTCATAGCTGGGGGCGAGGTTTCAGCTCATAAGACTCCCTGTGGTAATGGCAAGCCCAGAGGAGAGAGCTGATTTTTGACAACAGCAATTTCTGAAACATCTTGTGCAAACCGAAACACATAAAGAGAACTGAAGATAAAGAGAATAAAGACGTCACACAGCTGCTCACCAAAAAAGTATTTCTAGCTAATTTAAACCTGGAAATGAAATACTCTATCTCTAAAAGTGTTAAAATGCGCAGTGAAGCAAAAAAGAAATGTGAGGCAAAATTAAATGAAAGGGAGAAGTTTTCCTGAGCGTTAGCTATATAATCTGAATACTAAAACTGCTCTGTTAACTCTTCCAAATCTTTTGTAATTACCAGAATGCGAGCAGCTACTTTTAAAGAACAGAATTTATGCAACGCTAAAATAATAATAATGATTAAAAATTAAACACATTTGGGACACCAAATCTCAGTATTATCTATCAGTGTTTGAAGTACGGTCTTTTTATTTTAATGGCGTTTTAGGTTAACGGGCCTCTGGTAAGTTGAAGGGAAAGCGATGGCAGATAGTGATAAGGGTTTCTCTGTAAGAACAACGTGATTCAGATTTCCAGTCAGGTTTACGCGGACTAAATTGATGTGACAATTTAACATTCGAAGCTTTTCACTTTGCATGTTCTAGGTCATATCTACCCTACTTCGAAAGGTGTAATTGCAGGAAAGAGAACTGGTTTTGCTGTGGGCACTGTGGCAATAGCAGAGAGGCTGGCGCAGCTAGCCTCGATGTCTAAAGTCACGCTTTACCACCGAATGGCTTTCCAGTGGGCAAATTTGTCCTGGCTATACTGTTACTGGCACCCAAGCTGGCTGGGTTAAAACTCAGTTACATTGGTTCTGTCTATAGGTGCTGGAATGATCCCTTTGCTTGCAACATAGTTATATATTTGAAATGAGGACAAGCCATTTCTCTCTGCTATGCATACGCACACAGGCAGAAATTACTATCTGTTTCTGTAGTGAACAGCATGTATAATGTACATAACACTGTTCCTTTATTAGATATAATTTGTAAATAGGATTCCTTGCATTACACCAATTTTAAATGGATTTTTAAAAAAGATCAACCACAAAACAAACAAACCTCAAAAACCAGGATAGTGAGTGAAGCTAATAGAAGTGGTGAATCTGCTACTCTGTGTTTATATGCTTGCTATTTAGCCATTGATTTTTGGGGAGGACAATCATTATCAGTTACAGCTGAGCTTTATTTAAAGGTTTTTAACTTAGATTTCTGGAAATTGAGTGGTATATAAAGCTGACCGTTGGAATCCTTCTCAATGATTTATTGTAATGTAATATTGGCTGCAATAAACTATGTCCTTGATTAGACCTGAGCAACTCCATTAACTGTAATTATATCATGGTTGTAACTGAGAATATAATTTGGCCCTCTGGAAATAGAATATACAATTAAAGCTCCGCAGGGCAGAACAGGCAGAAGAAATTTGCCCTTCAGTTGGAGCTGTCAGAGAAATTATAGGTTGCTTTAGTTATTCTCTCCAACCTTAACAAATCCTATTAATGACGTAGTTGCAGTACGTAGTTTCCAGTATATGGTGGTTTGTAGAACAAATACTGTTAATGCTTTTTCTCTTGCTCTCTTGCAGGTGAACAATGATCAGCAATTAAAGCTCTGGGGCCCTGACTTTTTGCTCAGGAAATAGGAGAGCAGAAGCTGAGTAAACAAGATGAGTGCATTTGCAGCAGCTGGCTGTGTGCTCTACAGAAATTGGCAATCGCAGTTCAGGACCAAGCCCAGGCAGAGGATGCGGAGGGCTTGGAATCGAGAGACTAAGAAGTAATTTTTGCTTATTTGACATAATACCATAGCAACAAACTGTTATGTTGCAGAAGGTAAAGCAAACAAAGAGCTGTAGGCAGATCCCTGTGATAAGAATGAACTAGTTATTCATCCTAACCGCTGTAGTAGAAAGCAAAGAGTTGACAGTGTGATTAAGCTCTAGTGAGAGCCCGTTCAACTCCTTTAAAAATGTGACTGAGAAAAATTGGCTTAGATCATAAGAATAAGAAAGAAGAATTTGTCTTGCATTTTTTATTTCCATAGAGAGATGTCAGGGGGAACTTTTACCCAGTATGCAGAGTTATTTTCATTTTTGCTTTTGGTTCATCTTCCTAAGATAAATGGGTTGGTTTGTCAGTATTCACATCTGGTGGATTTCAAGGGTTTGAAATCAGTGAAAGATAAACCGTGAGGGCATTGGAAGTTAAAGTTCCTGTGGAAAGGCTGCGGGACAGTTAGGGAGCATCAGCTAAAACCAGCTACTAAGCACTCAGGCTGTGTTAAACCCCAAATGGCTATGCCCTGGAGATATCAGAGCCCATGGTGTTCCTACAGGTTTGGCACCTGAGTGCCATAACGCCTTCTATGCAACCTGAACTCAGTCTCAGTCCAAGTGCCCCCAAGTTTCAGCAGTTTTCACATCAGAAGATTCCTCAAGGAAGGATCTTTGGGTTGTGTCTGCTTTTCGACACCTGACACTGCCAGCAGGGGCAGGTCCACACAGTTGCCCTCATTGCTTAATTTGCACACTTTATGCCCCGATCGCACTGCCATGCATTTACAAAGAAGCACGATAAATAATTCCCTCCGGTACCCAAACACAACAGTCTGGGTGCTTTAGGAGCAAAATGTTTTCAGTGTTGATAGCTAACCCCTGTACTGAAAACTGTTGAGTTTCTATATTGGTGCAGTTTGTGTGCACCTATTACCCTTGAGTTTTAGGCTCTCCTCAAATCAGTTCCAAGTTTAGCTGAAGCACTGCTAAAATGAGGAGCAAAGTTCAGCTCCCTCTGCCATCCGGTTTTCAGTCTTTTCTGGCTCGGGCAAATGTGCTCCACCACTTGTATTTGAGACGTGGACTCAGGTTTCTGAAAGGTCAGGTTGGCTTACAAGCATACTGAGATCTGAGTCTAAGACATGAGAAGAAGCCTAAAATGATGAGGGGGCTGAAGATGGTAATGTCTAAGTTAAAGAAAAATCTCACAAAACCATCTAAAACATTAATAGCTTGACTATATAGAAAAAGTATGTGATAGTGGAAGTAATAAGAAGAAAGATTTATTTAGGAGTAGAACTTCCACCTATTGGTTTAAATTATGGGATGGAAAAGAAACAAAGGGAAAAGAGAAAATTTTGATGAGAAAAAGAAAAACTTTTTCAAATTGGTGAGTATATGGAAACATTTCAGTTGTTATATTTAACAGAATTGGCCTGGAAAATTGCAATGAAAAAGACCATTTGTAAAATTTGAAATGATCCTTGAAAATAGCACTATGCTATTTAAACGCCTAGGAAATCCAGGCTGTTTATTGCCAGAATAGGACCCAATTTATTTCTCTTTTCCTTCCACTCTTTTTCCAACTTCTTTCTTAAATCTTAATTAATGCATAAAGAAGAGGTACAAAAGGCGTATTCAATATCTTTGCCTATTTAACTGAGTGAATTATTCCCTGCAACACGTGTGCATTTTTCACATTCTTAGTAGAATATCTGAATAAGTAACTTGTCATTACTAACTTTCTCTATTTTCTTACAGTTTATCTACTATTAACTATTTAATTGGAATGGGGAATACATTCGTACATCTCATAACTTTATATTAGAAGTCCCAACTGCTTTTTTAGGCCATTTTTCTCTTATTTTTATAAACTACTTCTGCTTCTGAATTTTATATTCCTATACTCCTTTGAGACAATGGCACATATCCACTCATTTCAAAAGACCTGTTATTTAAACACTTAGCTTTCGTATGTTTTTGGTACTGCGTATCATACTGAGAAATTGTGCTTCCTAATTCTGCAGTTGGTTTCATTAGGACTGTTGTCTGTGTCATTCCCTTAGATGGGGGGACAGCACTGCATCCCGTGAGGAGGACTGACATAGCATCGCTGTGCAGCGATGGAGAATGGGAGAAGTGAGTATGCCGCCTTCTAATTGCAATTGATACCCTCTAGTTCATGTGTTGAAAGGGACAAGGATGTCTTTACACTACTTGTAATTTTGTGAGATGGCTGACTACTCCAAGCTGAAGTGGAAAACCGAAAAACCCACAACCTTGTAATTAAGATAAGCTTGCTTAATAGCGTTTTGTGGACAGTGTTCTCCTCCATCTTGCACTTGATGACTGTGTAAAATGCTGTGAAAATGGAAGGGGTTGTATTCCCTCAGTATAAATGACTGTCCAAGCTGAAAACACTGGCTATTTGCATCCTGTAACATCACTTGCATCATGAGGTAACCTGTAGCTGGGAGCGTTTGGGTACACAGGAGCCTTTCCCCAAACTTGCAGGAGACAGGCACACTGTGGCTAAAATGAGCAAATGCTGGATGCTGCTTGCACAGCACGCTTGTGAAAGAGTAATGTTTAAAGTCAAGTGTAGACAAGAGAATGTAATACCTATGTTATCTTAAAGATGCTTTCTTGGACTGGACACAGCCTTACAGAGACAGGTCAGGGAATATTTGGCAGAAGAAGTGTACCCGGCAGTGTCACGCGGCCTTGTGATGATTGCTGTCTTTATTGTGACCTTTGCTGATTTTGAAGTCCCTTGCTAGACGTTTGATAGCCACTGCTGACCTGCTTATCTCTAAGACTTTTGGGAATGAGAATTATAATTGTGTATAAAAAACCCAACCAAACAAAATCCAGAAAACCAAAACCAAACCCCTTGCTTTCTAGAAATAAAACATTGAATGTGATCTTTTTAAATGGTGTTAGAAAAAAATTGTCCTTTTAAATGTTGAAAAATGTTATGTTTAAAAAATATAATAATAGATAAGCTCCCATGAAAGTAAATACTATTTCTTTTCCTTGGAAAAAGTCTCTTTGTTCTTTTTTAATGACATTCTGTCTAGATTAATGGTATCCTTGCAATAGAGTGGTGTNCTAGAAATAAAACATTGAATGTGATCTTTTTAAATGGTGTTAGAAAAAAATTGTCCTTTTAAATGTTGAAAAATGTTATGTTTAAAAAATATAATAATAGATAAGCTCCCATGAAAGTAAATACTATTTCTTTTCCTTGGAAAAAGTCTCTTTGTTCTTTTTTAATGACATTCTGTCTAGATTAATGGTATCCTTGCAATAGAGTGGTGTGCATGTTCCTCAGCATGCATGGGTGGGGAGTCAGATAGCCAATTATTTAAATGAAACAATGCTTGAATTAGTAGGTTAGATGAAAACCAGATTATCATAATATATAAGTTACATGACCACATCAGAGTGTGTGACGCTGAATAGCTGTTTGGAGTTGCTATCAGGTTCAGCGACGTTTTGTGTAAAACACTGATTTCTGCTTGGCTGCTTTCTGCAGTGCTTGCTTAAAGGGCAAGGAGAGGAACACCGAGCACTGCCCTGTTCAGAGCACTATGTTTCTAATTTGTGGTCTTGTCTTGGATGTGACACCTAGAGTAGGGCAGATTACATTACCAGTTAATGATCTGCAGAATGATATGCAGTGCTGTTTTGGCCAGTCTCCTTTCTGATGCTTAACAACCCTATATACAAAACTGGGAGAAGAATTTAACCTACTCTTTGCCATCCATCATAACACCACAAAGTGCATTTATTGAGGGGAGGAAGATTTGACAGGGGGGAAAAAAAGAAGTGGTAGTAATTGTAGACAAGCCAGGTGCAAGCTGGCTGCCTAAATGCCTAAGTGGGCATAAAAGCTTCTCTACAGGCATATTGGGTGGTCAGATCCTCACCCCAGTTATATGGCTTGGAATCAGAAATATCTCCACTTTCTTCCCTGAATTTACTCCAGATTCATGCAAGTGTAACTGAGATAAAATAGTTAATGATAGACTGTCAAGATCTTTCTTGGTTTTCTTTGCAGCCAGGAGCCAAGACATAGGTTGGCTTGTGTTGGATAAATGAGACCATGCTAGTAGTCTGTCCTGGTTAATAGCACTGAAAGGGCTCTGTGCTTATTTAATTCACCGGTTCTCTGCTAAGAGAGCTATTTCAGTGGTGTGGGTGTACGTAGTAATATAGTTTGATTTCTCAATGACTCCTTCAAACTGCAACTTGTGGCAATTTTTTCCTTCTAACAAAAAATTTATTGTTGCGTGGCGTGTGTGTGTTTGCTGCCTTGCTGCTGGCTGGTATTTAGCCTGTCACGGGAAGATGGTATTTGCCAAACTGTTACACGTAAAGGCTCTGTCTAGGTGGAGGGGCAAATGTGGTCCGTATTAAGACTTGAGAGAAGGTTTGCTAATTATTTTTCTCTTGGAAACCACGGTAACAGGCAGGTGGCATGTGCTGGAGTCCCACCTTGACACGGATCCTGGACGCAGACGAGCTGGGATACATCTGAGACTGGGAGAGGGTGAGTGATGCCAGGTCCTGTATTTCAGACACAGTCTTAGGTCTTCAGGGACTTCAGATGCTGACATCTGGCTGGTGATATTGCTCTTGGCCTACAAAGCCTATTTCTGCCTTTTCCCTGTTTAGCAGTTCTCTACTAGTCCTCTGTCCTGCTCATATGTTATAATTTTTTGACTTGTTAATTCAGACCAGCTGATAAAAGGGATTTTTTTTAGCATAGTCTTGTCACTGTAGGGGTGTCAGCTACTATTCTGTATTCAATTTCATCTCTACAGATACTCGTTTGATTTTAATTCTCTTGTAACATGTAAAAGCATAGGAAAGGCCTAGTTGGATCAGATCAGTGGTCCATCTAGCGCTCTGACAGTGGAGAAAGAGGTGCTCTCTGACAGTGGAGAAAGGTCATGTAAGCCTGANCTCATTTGATTTTAATTCTCTTGTAACGTGTAAAAGCATAGGAAAGGCCTAGTTGGATCAGATCAGTGGTCCATCTAGCGCTCTGACAGTGGAGAAAGAGGTGCTCTCTGACAGTGGAGAAAGGTCATGTAAGCCTGACCTCTCCCTGCAGACTATTCCTCTCCCATCAACATTCACAGCTGTTGGATTTAGGGATGTTAGAGGATACTTCCGTGCCTATTTCTTGTAGCATCTGTTTGTGGACCTGTTGTCCCTAAATTTGCGTGCCCCGCTTTTGAACCTCCTGATACTATTTACCTTCACAACCTTCTCTGACAACAAATCCTAGAAATTCACTACCCACTCTGTGAAAACTATTTCCTTCATTTAGTTGAGAACTGACCTCTTGCTAGCTTCAGTGAGTGAGCACCTACTACCAGGACTGCAGGATTTGGTTCATAACAGTTTCACATTAAATTTACCCTTCGTGAACTTGCAAAAGTTGATCATGTTCCCTTTCAGCCTTCTTCTCTCCAAGCTGAGACATAGTCTTTTTAGTCTCTCATAAAGCAACTGCTCCATACCCTTCACTTTTAGTAGCTCTTCTCTGTACTGCCTTTAAATCCACTATGTCCTTGTCATGCAGTTACTCAAAAGGTGAAGGCACTGCCCTTTTACGTAGCAGCTGAACAGCATATCTGTTCAGTTGTAGTGATGTTTCTTGTTGTAGTTCGTAGCATACGTTACCAAGTTACTGTTATTTGCTAACAAAAGTATCTTGTCTTTTTTTTTTCCTTCCTATGACATACTATTTTAATTATAGTTTGAAATTTGACTGTAGAGGTATCACAGTAAGTGCAGATGGTGTTTGGGATATGCTCTTCCAGTCTTAAATTCAGTGCAGTTTGGTTTCTTAATTTTGTGTCATAACTTTGTACTTCAGCTCTTTATTTGGAGTCTGAGCATTCATCAAATATCTTATACTCAGTTATAGTCCACTGTTAGCAAAACTGCAATTGAGCTGCGCTGTTCATACTGTCTAGCAACTGTTCCTTTCCTGTCTCATCCTTTTTCCCCTGTGTAACAATATAATGACCTTCCTTTAGTTTTATCAGCTGTATGTCCTATGGTCATCTCTCCTTACAGAGTTGACTGTTGCCTCTGCTGAAAGATTTGGGAAGAGGGGAAAGAGGTTGTTTGGAAATTTAGTATTCCTGAAATGGTGAGACTCCAGAGCCAGTATAAAGTTTACCTCTGTGGTGTTTTGCTTGTCTGTTCATGACAATTTTGTCTTTCCTCATAAGTATCTCCAAATGGGTCTCTGCAGCGTGTTTTGTACATCAGGTTTTGTTTCTCTATAGTAGTGATTTGTCACGTCTCTTTTAAACAGAGCTGGAAACTTCAGGTAGACTTACTGCCATACGTACACAGGCTGATTTTTGCAAGCTTCTTTATGTTCTTCAAGCCTGCAGCTTTGTAGTCCTATCTCTAAGCAGTGATGAGCTTGATTACTTAGTCAGATGAGGCATTTGCTTTGTTACGATTTCTTGCTTTGGACCAGAGGCAGCCTGGAGCAGCAAGGCAAAACAGCTTGTTACAATTTGATTTTATTTTATCTCCCAAAGGAAGAAAGTGCGCTCCATCATTAAAAATAACAGCGCTGGGCTTCTTCCAAAGTAAAATATAGCAGTACTCGTGAATTAATGTTGAGAAAGGATAACAGAAGCAGTTTTTGCAGGAACACTTGTAGTGTCACCAGCAAAATTTGGTACCGTGGACATGAGATAGTTTAAAACCTGAATGTGTTTCAAAGTGCTGTGTAGAGGTATTTAATGCAGCAGTCATTTAGACATGCTTAAGGAATAGTTCACAGAGCACACAGCATTGCAAGAAAACAGAAGAATCGCTAGTGCGTTGAACTGTCTGAGGAGGTAGATCTTGATAAAGAACCTCTAGCTAAGGTACAGGAATAAAGATTGAGGAATAAAGAACAAAGCCAAATAAAAGCCAGTAACAGCAAAAGGAAGGAAGCTAAAAGAAGGTAGACAGAGTCTGACAGAATTGGAAGAACTGGCAATCTGGATATAAAGGAGCAAGAAAGGAAAAATATTGAGAGAACATTTGTGAAATAGGAATAAAAACTCGGACTGTTGTGGAAGGGTCAGAGGGAGTGATAGTATTTGAAAGTGTCTCTATGAATGCAAGATGCGTGACGAAGAAAACAATGAGACTGGAAATACACGGAGAATATTGGCATCGTTAATCTAACTGGAACAGAGGGAGGAAGCAAAAATCTGTTAGAGATAAATAGCGCAAGATAATATATAGATCATGCAGAAGGGAACAGATGGGAGAGAAGGTTTGGAAAGAAATAAACCTGAGGATTATGGGAGAGCACATAAATTGGTTAGAAAAATGTGTGCATGCTTAGAAACTCTGCTTAACTTCAGCTCTCACCGTCTGTAAGAGTGGTTTTCTAGTTGTTGAATGGGTTTCTGGTACATCTAAGTAGGATGGTTTGGAGAATGTTTTTTCTCTGTAGAAGAAATACCTTGAAGAAACTACTGCCATCCTCACAAGTGCAGTAGTATTTCTTATCTAGCAATGCTGTCCTCTGTGTCTGCTGAACTGCCCAAGGAGTCGTGGCATCCCCAGTTTATCAGAGCAGCTTTACCAGAGGGCAAGTGACTCACAAATAGCAGGCTCTGCTGAAGTTCCTGGTGAGGAACATACACACAGGAGAAACGTGTGGGCCATGATGTGTTGTGAGAGCTGAAGTCCAGCTGAGGAGTTTGAGGAAAAAAGGGATGTGAGGGTTTGCACTATGGTGTTTCTATGGTGTTTTTTCAGTATCTTGGTACCGTACGTCTATGATAATGTCTCAGAATGAAAGTATTTTGTTTCTCAAGTAGCTAGTTTTTAGAAAATACTGAAGCAAGCACTCAAAAAAAAAGCATTGAAAATTGCTTGGAAAAAAGTATTAATCTGTGAAGATGCAGTCATACCTAATTGTAAGGAACTTTCTCTTTTAAAAAAGAAGTGTAAAGTTGATTAAGCATACCTGAGTGAGTGCTGAGCTGCCTTGAATCTTCCCCATTTCCAGGTAAAGTAACTAAGGTTAAAAATCTTTCGTTGAATCAGATATTTAAAGCAGAAAGGTGAAAGTTCCAGACAATACTCAAAGAGCTGGACCTGAATCGCCACTGAAGGATTTATTAGTTTGGGTGGAGCACAGTGCAAATACATTTCTAGACACAGTTCTAAGTCTGAACTCTCCATCTGGTCCTTAGCTCCCTGTTCCAACTGTAACCCCCCTAATCCTGCCCCTTACCCACATCTTCATACTTGAAGGAATTGCTCCCCTACGCATTTGTGGGATGAGTGGACTGGCAGCGTTGTTGCTGGGAGGGATGTGATGCTGCCTGCCCTGAGGTGCTGCTGCTGGCAGAGCTGGTCCCTTGACCCCTTTACGGTGCCAGCTGCAGCCACACGCGTGGCAGACCTCCACACCAACTATGAGGCCAAGCGTGGGCTGTGGGTGCCGAGGATGCAGCAGGAGCAGACTTTGGTGTTTGCTGACTGCAAGGCCAAAGTTCAAGCAGGGGCTTAACATACAATGCTGGTAGATTAGCCTTGGGTCCAGAAGCAGGAAGGACACATTGGCGTTGTACTGCACTCTTGAGGGCTTATCTTCATGGGTCATCTCTGGTGCACAGACCTTCCCACTCCTTATTCCCCCTCTCCCTGCCCCCAGCCCCTGTTTTGGCCTTATTTCTTCTTCCCACCTGACTTTGTAGTATTTGCAGTTCTACTATTTCCAAATTATTCCCCCTCACTTACTTCATCTGATTGAATAACTGAAGTATGACTTCGTGGGGTTTTTTTCATTTCCATCTTTCATGCCTGTGGCTTTGCATCCTTAGCTAAGGCAGTGCATTTTTACTCTGTGTCTGCAATTGCTAATGTTTCCATCAGGTCAGAGGTTAATGTAAAGCTTGGTATTTCTGTGGTATTTTTCTCAGTGTATTGAGGAATGAGTGTACACAACACGAATCTTTTAAAAAATCCAACATTCTCTGTATTGCCAAGGCTACAACAATCATTGTAGTGCTTACCGCTTTTTATTTTTAGTAGTGAAATAGGCATAGTTGTGGTAGATGCTGTGTCCTCTTGCCAAGATAAATGACAAAGTGTTCTCATCTTTTTCCTCTTTTTTTTTTCCTTTCAAGAAGCCATATTTAGCAAATTGTTTGAGCATTACAATTCAAATAAGGTTTTACCTTTTATAGGTTTTAGCTTGTCTAGCTGAGCATACTATTTTCTGGGGGATTTCAGCTGCTAGAGAATGTTTCAGGCTCTAAACATAACAAAACAAAGACATATTTTCTATATCTTGAGAATATCGTAACTCTCCAACAATCTTAAAATAATTGTTGCACCTCATATTTTCAAGTAACTGGCAGGAACAGTAATCTTCTACAGCTTAGTACACTCTATTAAAAATGAGTAATATACATATTGATCATAATGCTTCTCTTAGCTGATGAGGCATCTCTTGGGGATGAAACCACAGGACCATATGGCTTTAATGTACTCGATATAGTTCTCCAAATAACCGCTATAAATTATATTTCAGAATTATGCTGGACAGCAATAGAGTTAGTCTTCCAAACTGTCAATAATATATCATGACTGTAGGTAAGAAATTGATTATGCACAGGATGCAGTATTTAAATAATTAACAGCTGACCAATACGTTTTGTAGCTGCGGTGTGTGACACTTTGAATTACACTAATTTTAACTTTAACATCCCATGATAAAATGAGTGAGTAATGCACTCAGCTAATTGAAACTGATATAGGAAGCAGAATGCACCATTTCTCTAGCAATGTAGCTAATGTAATGCAATACAGTTTCCTCAACAAGAATGAGATCCAGCATCTTATTGCAATTTTAAATGTAAATTTTAAGTGGAAACATTCTTCTGAATATGAAAGTAGTTTACTGCCCAATTCTGGCAAAGGATGATGTAATAAATAGCTGAATTTAAATTTAAGACAAAGCTAAGAGCATGCTTTGGTTTGCTGGGATTATAATATATGTTTTTGCCTCAAATGTTTATTTGTCAACAAGTTAAATCATTAACACAAATCAATTTCAATCCTAATCTGGAACAAAACCCACTCCATGAAATAAGCAGTATTACCTGTTAAACACTAACAGCAATGTTATTGTTTCTGACATTACCAGCTGGCAGAAGACATGATGACCTTTTAAAAATCTAAAACTGGAGGGAATAATTCAGAGACCTAGTCATCACATTTAGAATATGTGGGGTATCTGGACCCAAAGATCAGTTTCTGGCAATGCTGACTCTGCCATTCCTCCTTCAAAAGGTAAGGAAACTGGATAACATGCAAACATCTTCATTGCTCTGCCTCATGATTAAAGATCCCATGGCATTTTCTTAGAGCAGAAGTATAGCATTTTGATGAATGTACTGCTGGCCAAAATCCTTTCTCCTTCCACCTTTTTAACAGTCCTCTTTGTGCAGATTTTCAATAAGGCTGGAGCCGATATTGGATAAATGCTCCATTCCAGGGCTGGCCTGACAACAAAAATTCTGGGTAGCGGATAAAAAGGATAAAGAAAAAATATGGTCCTTATGCAGAAGAATTTTTTTCCTTCCAGGAATGTCACGGAGACATTTGCAGCTTTTCACAGGAAGCAAAAGACGCACTGTTTTAGCATAATCGCTAGCCCAAATGACGAATATCAGAAAAGGTATTTGAAGCTGGGTTTTCACAAGGTAGGTAGTTACTGCAATATGCAGTCAGCTGTGCTCAGCTTTTCTCTTCAGATTCTTTTTTCTTTAAGTAACTATTTGGGGGATCAGAGAGAGAGAAAGTGCAACCAGTAGAGTTACGTTTCAGACATTATAATGGTTGTCAATCATTTTTCTCATCGGTGTAAGAGTCAGCTGTGGCTGCTGTCAAGAAGGTGTGCCTCAAACATTTGCTGAGCTCATCCAAGTAACAAGGTTTTCCAAGGTCTTAGTAAGTTGAAAAGAAGATCTGATTGCATATAGATTTAAGAGGCAGAATAAGACACAGTCAATTTGGATTAAAGCATTGTCTTGCTGTTGTCTTGACAGGTGGCTTATCACCATGTCTTGACAAGGTTTTTATTTGGAGCTGTAGATGACAGACGAGAAGAACTGAGTCTCTGCCATAAATATTTGAGCAGAAGATGCTGGTGGGTTTTCCTCTCCCAGTAGGTCCCTCCTCTTAGTGGAATTTGCAAAGATGCAAGCAATGCTACCAAATGCAGGAATTTAAAGATGAGTGTTCTACTTCTGCCTTTCAAATATTTTTACAAGTACAGTACACAACCCTTGCATAAGGCCTTTGTATTACTGAAGATCTGTGAAGTAAAACATGACCATCACTAAACTCAGGCATAAGGGGAAAGTTGTCTTTTTCCCTTCTCATTGCCATCCTGTTGCAACTTTGTTTTTACAGTGTATTCCGGGCCATGGTGGTGAGGAGTAGAAGCCCTCTAATGGTGCTGTCAGTGACTTCATTGTTTCTTTCTGAGGGCTGCCAATTTCTGGAATACTGAGACAGGTATTGATGGCCCATTGTTATTCTGGAATAAATGTTGGAATTGCACCTTGAGCAGAGAGGAAAACCTGACCCAGTGAATCCATGAAGGGGAATGTAGGTTTTCCCCACCCCGAAGAAATTTTATACTCCTAACATGATGTAAAACAAACATACATCTATTCCTTTTCTGGCTCTTGCTTGTGGCAGCTATTTAAAATATTAGATAATGTTTTAGACATCCATATGTGTCTGTGTTGGGTGGTAGAATTGCATTAGAACAGAAACACAATGCTAAAAATAAATTGTCCTCGTTCTACACATGGTCACAATCAGTATTATCCAACTTTGCCCTCTCTAATGTTACAGTACTTGTTATAGCATGGAATTTGAAGTAAGTTTATAGTATATAAATGTCATGCATTTGATGCTATGTTCTGTGCTAGCTACCCTCATGGATAGTTTACTGCGTCTCCCTCCTGGTATATCAAACAGATTGTGGAAGATTTGAGACATTCAAGACTTGCTTGGCAAACCCTGGAAAATTGCAAGTTTTACTAGTTTAATGGCGTACAGACCTCTGTCTCCTCACCAAAAAACAATATTTTACAACATCCAGGATTCATGAGATCACACATATTTTCCCCAAAGCTGATGAATTACAGGTTACCTCTTTGAGTTGGAGACCAGAAGTGAAGAACAGAACCAGATCCAAATGGCACAAAAGGTAAGAAGTAGTAAACATTGTCAGTTGTTGCTTTTTCATAGGCGTAACGGTGAACTGTGGCTGCTGTCAGGAAGGTGTGCCTCAAATGTTTGCTGAGCTTATTCAAGTAACACTTCAAGGTCCCAGCGAGTTGAAGTAGAGATCTAATGGCATTGGTGTGAGGAAGCGGAGAAAGAATAAGATATGTTCACTTTAGTCAATTTGTATTAAAGCACGCTTTTGTTGCTACTACGTATTCTGTGTTAGTGGGAAGTGCCTGACTCTGAGCTGTGCTGTTCTCTGCCACATGCTGGTTGTATCTTTTGCTCGTTTCCATTCGTTTTCCTTGCTAGGCCACTTGATCAGTAAGGCTACCAGAATCCCAGTCCTCACAAACTCTGTGTATGGGCCAGTGCCGTTTGTACCATGCCATCCTGTCTCCCGTCATCCATAGTAGTCCTTCTAGCCTGCGTTTCTCCACTTTCTTTCCATGGCAGCTGGGACAGGGAGGTCAGGGAGATGATGCACTGTAAGTTTTCCCCTAGTGTAAAGTCAGGAAATGCTTCTGGCTAGATATTAATCACCATACGTTAGTCATAGCCAAAGGAATCATCCTTTTGTCACTCAAAGCGCTCCTAAAAAGTTCCTTTTGTCCCACAGTAACAGCAATCTGAAGAACTATTAAGCAGCAAATGCATGCAACCACTCACAAAACCAGTCTGAATGATCCCATCCCACAGAGATTCCTCATGCGTTCTGGCTCCTCCAAGTCTGGATGATAGAGCTTACGTCCCAGACTGTCTCTGTGCTTCTGCAGTGAGGAGCACACTTTTAGGACTAATAAAGGATGAGCAGATGAATAATCCATGTATTGTAGTTATATAAAGGACAAATACACTGAATATAAGTCATGTCAGTAGTGTCTGGTATGCAAATCCAAGTTCTCTCCCACCTTTTTCTTTTCATATGTCTCCTTTGTTGCCTGAGATACCGCTCGTTGCCTCTTTTATGCAGGAACATCTGCTGACGTAATAAAATTTACTGGTACTGGGCATTTACACTTTGCACCAGAGTCAATTACCTACAGTTTTGATAAGAGTGTCAAAAAGTTTATTTGCTATTCTTGACATTATGACCATGCTACAAAGTTTTAGCTGCTGTCTGCATTTTCTTTCTCTCCCCTTAATTTGTTTGTATATTTCACAGACTTATCCCAGTGAACATTCTGAGCTACTGGCATTAACAGTAATTATGATTACACTGAAATAGGCTGTGAATATGCAAAAACTTTAAAGTGTGAACGAAATGGGACAAAGTTTGAATAGGAATTTGCAGAATGGTGGTCACGGTTTAAAGCAGGGCAATGGTATAGCACAGGATTTTTCCAAAACAAGTTAAGACCAAAAATTTTGCCCTAGCTATTCTTTTTTTTTCACATCACATACCAAATTCGGAGAGTCTGATTTGTGCCTGTAAATTACAATGAGTCCCTGGGCACCCAGATCTAACTTCAGCATCATCTCTAGTTTGAGCAGGTGTTTGGACTACATGAATTCCTGAGGTCCCTTCCAGTCTAAATTACTCTGTGAGTCTAAGAGTCACAAGTCATTCAGTTAGCTTCATGCTATGCAAAGACAGAAACCTCCACATAGATTTGCTCAATACACTATTTGTGAGTAAGAAACAAATGAAAGAAACGGAGTAAAGTGGGCGTCAAAAAAAAAAAAATTAATTTCAGCTTGTGATTCCAGTACAATATGCTATAATCTCTTTATTTAACACTAGAATGTGAGTGAAATCACCTCCTGAGTGGAACTTTGAAACTCCTTACAATAACGCTTCATGAAAGTTGATGGGAAAGTAGTGAAAGAAAACACTGTCTCTGCTTCAAACTGCTAGGATATTTGTTGTGTTACAATTATCTAGTATGAAATTTGGCTATGGCCATGGCTATGGCATCATTACTTTTCAAAAAACTGCTAAAGGAGTTTTAATGACCACGAGGAGCTAGGATTCAAAGATCTGAGTTTCTTCTACAGTCTCACTCCTGTGTTGTTGGCATCATGCAAGAGCCTTTGTTCAGTAGTAACTCAGAGAGACAAGGGCTACCAGTACTGTTTCCTTCAGCACATGCACTCACTTTTCCTTGGAGGATCTCCGATTTAAATTCAGACTTGGCTCAGTACTGCTTAACTTGGGAGGTCTGACTGACTCATAACACAAAATGGTGTGGCTACAAGCCATTATATTCATTTGGTCTCCGTATATTTGGATTCACCTTCTGTTAATCACATATATTTGATTATGATTCATCAGGCACTTCAAGAACATCATCTGACAGAGAAGTCATTTGAGAGCTTTCTTTACTAATTTGTTGCCTATGAACTCTCTGTCTTCCCCCACGTCCTCCTAAAAGTCATGAGTGTTCTTGAGTAGGTCCTAAAAGATTTCAGAGAGCCAGACTGCCTACAAGAAGGGTGTTATATGCTCCCTTTTTAAAGACTGTGGTGGAGTTGTGCCTGCTGAAGTGCTCTGCAAACAATTCCTCTGGTGACATGGCTCGGTATGAATTCTGACATGCATAAATGTCAGTTTCTTATATTAACCAATGAAGCAGGCAACACGCCGTAAATTGTTCCTCATTCCTGTCAAGCATACAAATGTGTTGGCTGCTTGAAATGAGGTTTTTGCCTAGTGAGAAAATAAAATTGGTCCTTCTGTGAGCAATTTCATGAGGATCCACCTTCTGAAAGTTCCTACTGAAGAGGTGCCTTTTAGGCCATTGAGCATGTGTGCTTCATTAATGACTGCACATGCAGAATAGGTTACGTACACATAGAACTTCCTGGGTGGGTGTCAAATAACAGTAGTCTTTAATTTTACCCACTTAAAAATAAGGGGGGGAGGGGGGCAAAGCGTAATCACAAAGAACCTTTGGATATTTGACTATAAAGCATAGACAAAAGAGAACCAGGAAGCCTCTAGGATCTTCAGGAGGTTGATTTGCTAGCCTTGTTTGTTTGTTACCCCAGTTTTTTTCATAATACCCACATCCATTTATAGCATGAAGTCCAAAGATGACAGTGATCATCTTCATCTTGTTTGTTGCGAACTTTGGATAGGGCATCGGGCGTTCTGAGGCAGATGCTGCAATGTTTTCAGGAAGTGAAGCTTTTCCAGGAAATGCGTGGAAAAGTTCAGTGCTCCATCTTAAGGGAAGCGTATGTTTTCTGACATATGTTTCCTGAACCTTTAGGAGGAGTTAGCAGGAAAATGTGATAGGAACAATCTTTCTATTTTCTGAAAAGGAGGTTATGGCTGAAGACCATGCTCACACATGTTGCAAAATTTCTGGTTGGCTTTTCTTCTCTGTGGTTATGTGCAAGACTGCTTTGGCTATGAGAAAAGTCTCTTGCTTCTTAAAATCCACCGTGACATTAATGATGAATAGTAAAGACCACTGCACTGCACTTTGCACGCTAATCAGTCTTCACATTGCTTTATATCTTGTACCATATGTACACTGTGACTTGGCTGGGATGAAAAACTGTAACTGGCAACGCTTACTCTGATTGTTCTTTATAATGATCAAACAGTAACACAGTTTGACAGAAATTTTATAAACCATCATGTCGTAAAACAAAACCAGCATAAACTAGCTTGAGCAAAGAAGGTGCGTTTAAAAAGAAAAAAAAGTTAATGAAAAGCACATGAAACTGCCCATCTGTGCAATTGTTGTACTTTTTCAGTGTGTGAAGGCAAATAAATGCTGTGGACCATTTGTACAGTAAATTCGAAGATGTTAGAAGAAACTTTTTTGAAAGTTAAGAAGCAAAGTGTAACAAATGCTGTATAATTCACGCTGTGAATCCACTGGTGGTAGTCAGGGAAGGATCTGTCAAGCAGTATTAACCTTGCCCTTTCTCCTTTGGTATCTCTAAGAACTGCCTTTTACACATCTTCAGCCTTTGCTTGTTTTGTCTGCATTTGGAAACTTACATGTCAACGCATGTGAGTTACAACATGAAAAAAGAGAGTTTTTCAAACTCAAGGGACCAGGCGGTGAGATACGTGTCACTGTTTTGCACTTAAGAAGACAGGGTGTCATGTTGGAAATGTTTTGTTTGTAAAAGGAATACAGCAGCTTCCCAGCCTCATCCTTAATAAGTATTTATCCACATCATGAAAAAATATAAATCATCAGAATCAGACAGTCCTAAGGGATTCAAGAGAGCCTGTTTCAGCAAAATGGGAGTTGCTAGGTTAGAGTCTACAAAAGGAAACTAAGGAAAAGGGGAAACCAGGAGAGAATACAAACATTCTGGCAAACGAACCTGACTCACAAAAGTGACAGGAAGAGCAAGTGGNTTCAAGAGAGCCTCTTTCAGCAAAATGGGAGTTGCTAGGTTAGAGTCTACAAAAGGAAACTAAGGAAAAGGGGAAACCAGGAGAGAATACAAACATTCTGGCAAACGAACCTGACTCACAAAAGTGACAGGAAGAGCAAGTGGCTGTCAATAAATCAGAGTCCTGATACCCTGATAATCCAAAAGGAGTCATGAAAAAGTATAAGTGAAGACAGCACAAGCTTATAGGAACAAAATCAGAGGTCCTTACGTAAGAATTTAGTTAATCAGGAAAACGTACATAAAAGACATTCAGTGATGGTTCTTTAAATGTATCAGAAGTTAGTTAAAGGTAGTTGAATGAAGAAAAACTGGCAGGTCTAATATTTATTGCAGATACTTATTAAGGAACATAATATGGGATACAGAGTAGGGTGATCAGAATTTTTTCTTGACTTCAGAAAAAAAAGGTTATTGTGACTATGGTTTAATGCAGTAATATTAGTGAGGAACAAGAGGGGAGGAAACGAAACATCAGCTTAGAAAAAAGGTAATTCAAGTGTGCTCTTTGAGGAAGTTGAAAATCACCCGTGAATGCTTGCAGTGCACTCTGGATTATTAGTGGTTACCTTCTGGAACCCTTTGGGAATAGAGGGGATCCCACATGCTATGCATATAATTAAGCATTCGAACAAGCCGTAATGAGAGACTGTGGGATTTAGGCCACTGGAGATTTTTGAGAAGATCAGTATGTGTGAGGGATGACCTAGATACACCTCATGTTAGTTCTGAGGTAAGGAAAGGACTGGATGGGTCCTTGATATTTCTCTGAATCCATGACAATGAAAGATCATTTGGCACTTGCAAAATTTATGCTTATAGTTGCCAAATTGTATATGCAGTTCATGTTGTGTGTATGTTTGTCTTTCCTACTAATATCTACAGCAAATGCAGATTGAGCTGTAATCTCTATGAGATTTTGACTGCACGGTCACTGGTGTGTTGGCCTATAGGTAACCGTGCTATAAAGTGCTGTGAGCAAAATAGGCAACTAGTTCATCACTGTGTCATAAATTACTGTGCCATGAAAGTCAAGTAAAAGCTGCAGGAGGTCTGCTTTGAAAACTGAGATCGTCCTTACACTTTACAATGAGTAGAAAATTCATTCTCTGTTGCTTTCACTTGTAGTCTTTTGTTCTTGAAAATGTGTCAAGTTGTCTTTTTAATTTGGGTAGGTCAGTGGCTGCACCTGATGACATTACTTCACACTTGCTGACTCACGTTTTCACTGAGGTCTGAAGTCCGAAGTCTTGAGTGGATATTGCGGGCCTGCCTTGGTATACTGTTACTGATTGTTTACATGCCTTATTTATAACCATGAGCAAAATGGGTTCTTTCCATGTGCAAGTGTTTTCTTTGCATCTTTGCACTGGGCTCGGGCACTGATCTCTTGCTTACATTCCTATAGTGAAATCAATTCATTAATTTTTTTTCTCACATAATTTCCTCTTTGTCATCTCAAAACAGCTAAAGAATGACCAAATATTTGCCATCAGTGTCTTTTGGGGTGTTTTTAATTGCTCCGAGTAGTTATTGATGTTTATTTCCTCTAGCATAATTGTTTAAGTTCCTATGTTATTCCATTTATTCTGGCTAAATGCGTTGATATTTCAGAATATAGTGCTGTCATGTAGAAAAGTAAGGGCAAGATATAATCTCAAAACTGCAAATAAGCAGAACAAAATAATCCTTAAACAGTTTTATCTGAGGTCTCTTGAGGGAGGAGAAAGAGGCATTTACATTAGCGAAGGCAGAGTTGGAGGCAGAGATGCTGAAGGGGGTCACTGGATGAAACTTACTTAAGCCAGCTTTCACATCAGTGGGACTGAAGGTCCTGAGCAGGAAGGACAGCAAAGGATGAACAGGGAGGACTGTAGGGCACATACAGATGTTGTAAGATATGGTCAGTGTTTTGCTTAACTGGCATTCTTAATCTTGAATATTATGATTTGGTCAAGCAGTACTCCCCAAATCAGTCACTTGGTATGTGCATGCATAATTTAAGACACTGGAAACCAGTTTTTCACATTATGTGTTTTGAGCGACAGTCATGTAAACACAAACACAGTGTGGTGTTGTCAATACAGAAGGGATGATTTAAGGAAATGTGGACACAAATGGCAACAGGAAGGTGATAACCTGTAAAAGCTAAAAGCGTTGAGGGCTAGACAAAGAGAAAAGCAAAGATACCTTGGTTGCCATTGTACATATAGATAGCCCCCAAGTTTTATAGTTTGTTAAGTGAATTTACCTCAGTGCAGCCCATCTTGAGTTTCTGTGCAGAATTTAGAAACATGAACACTGTTACTTTGTCACAGCCCCTGTAGCACCTGGTAGCATAAATGGCCGTTGCAGTCCTTCATCAGTGTTGTGGCTTTTGTTTGTTGCTGCGAGTATACAGTACATATAATAAAAAAAGATACATAGAAACAAAACAATGCAAAAAAAGCCCTGTTGAAATTCATGTGAACTTTGGGGCGAAACACAAATTCAAGCTAAACCAAATGTTTCGGTTTGTTCTGCCTCAAATAAATAAAATAACCCAGTGGGACTACATCCCTGTAGCAAGACACAGAGTTTACCTGCCAGTGATTTGAGGCAGATGTAGGATCAGCTGACTTGGCTGCAGTATGATGTGAAAGAAACACAAGCTTTTTGGGGTTTTATAACTGGAGTTTGTTGAGCGCAGCTGCTTTCTCAGCATATTATTAACTCAAAACCATGTCCATTAAAAAAAGAAAAAGATTGCTGGTGCTTCTTTATCATGCAGGGGATCTCTTGGACTATTCTGAGGGGATGTATTTGAAAATTGCTGTGGAGGGATGTGATGCACTGAGATTAGTATAAACAACATGGAATCTGAAGAATAGTAGTGAGGGTAAAAAAGACGACAAAATTTGAAATACTAGTCTGTCCCTCTGGAGCTTTCCTTAATAGGCACCCAGGACCCTAGCTGGCACTTTCTTTCAGATGAATCACAAGAAACTTATTAAAAAACTCATCACCTCGTCTTCTCCCCCTATTTTGTTTCTGTAGTTTCTAAAGAGATTAATAATATTACGATGGCAATGGTTTTGTGCAATCGCAGGATAATAGAGTTTAAGGCTGGAAAGTACCTCTGAGACCTCTCCTGCCCCAGTGGGAGAGTCAGGTACGCCTGCATCTCTTAACACGTTTGTGTTAAGGGTTCTAGTGATACAGGGTCCATGCTCTCCGTGAGCCCGCCAGATAATTTTATTAGCTTTCCCCCAGTGCATAACTTACCTTCACTGTTAAAGTGTAAGCCCATAGCTTTATGTCTGTCTAGTGTCATAGCTCTAAATAGTTGAATGGCTGTTCTTTTTTCAGTTTCCTTCATTGATTTGAACACCACTGTCACCTTCATCCTGTCTTGTCTTGATTAAGCAGCTTGAGTTTCAGCCTTTCCTTTCTCCTTCTCCCTGTCCCCGGTGTCCTCATCCCCTTCCCCTTGATTCTTCACCCTTTCTCGTTTGTCACCCCTTTTCAGACTCTCTCTCTAAATGGTAAACCCCTCTTCCAGCTCGGTGTTTTCAAGGTAAGCGTGCAGATGCCTCCTGGCACAGTCACAGGAAGGGCTCCTTCTTCAGTTTTTCGCAGACAATACTGTAAAATACATCCCGATGTGATGCCTGCCTCTTTCCAACAAACAAATCTTTGTTTTATGTTCACCTTGTGATCCATGGCACTCCTTAAAATCTCTTCTTAACAACTGCTGCTTAATCATTCTTCATTCTGGTTTTGTGCTTACAATTTTTCTGGTTTAAGCTAACTGTTTTGCACAGGGCTTTATTTGATCCTAAGCTACTTCTGTAAATGTCTAAGATAATATTGAATTTTTGCCCTGTCCTAACTGGCTACCAGTTCCTCACGATGTAGTAATTTCTGAACGCTTAATAAGATTTCTGGGACTGTGACCTGGTTTACTGGAAGTACAAGTTTCGTTCCACTGAGGTTATACTAAATGCATTATTAGAAACTTACTGTCATGAACCGAA
>VZSC01014411.1:59921-87508 GCA_013398225.1 Steatornis caripensis
TACTGTCATGAACTGAAAAAAGTTTGGAAAATGCTATTTGAGGATGATTCTTAGGATTTAGCTCAAAAACTTACTGTCTGGGTTAAATAGGGAGAAATTCTTACGGAGCAAGGTGACGCAGTGCTAATATTGGTGGCAGACTGCTTTATTACAAAGTTTTCTTGAGGCAAGGGGACATACGTACATACTCTGTCTTAAGAGATTTGTGATGTAGAAACCAAGTTTGTATGCTACCTATTTGTTCTGCGTTTATTTATTTAACACTGAATACAATAGGCTCTGGCCTTATTCCACCATAATACATAAGCATATAATGAGGTGAGAGTTTGAAAAAGTGTAATTTTACTGAGTCAGTCATTCTGCTGAGTGAACACTCTGAGCATTGTGGTACACTACAGCAAATCATAGCACGTAGTGCCTTTCAAGTTTGCATAAATTATTATATGTTGTCAGAGAGCAAACCTATTTTCTGTACTACTTCTACCCTTTTTGTAAAAAACAGTCTGGCATTGGTGTTCTGTTTGTAACCCTGTAACTGCAAATCTAAGTACTTTAATAATTCTAAAAAACATTTACAAGTACTCCAGGGCAGATCTGCTGATAGCCCTTTAGATGTTACTGTTTTAATGAAGAAGATTGATTGATTGATTGATGAGTTAGTGAAGGAATCTTGGGGTTATGTCTGTGGCTTTTGCAGAATTTCCTGTGGTAGTTTTATATACATATGCTGGTGAACATGACTTGGACATGACAGCTGTCTCTGGAGTGCCCTTATGCTATGTCTTGCACCGGTCAGGAAAGATGAGGTTTCGGGCTTCACTTTCTATAAATTTTTCTAAGCAAGCTTTCTTCCTTTTGTCCTGTCCATCATTTTTCTTCTGTGGCAGTTCAGTGATATATTTTTCTATCTTAAACCAGAAGATATCCTAAATATGAGTACTAAGCTGTTTTTGATGTTTCTTGGCAGCACTTGACCATTCTACCAGTATAAACACCCATACATTTATATACTACTAGTGTACTACGTTAAAACATACTAAATATTACATGCATGTTATGTTGACACATTTTGCATAGGGTGCACATACAAGGGTGTTTTTCTGAATACTTACAAGAAGGGATGGTGATAGTGAAGTTAGAACAAATGTCATACTGCTTTGGGGATTTACAGGATACAATTCAGCTGATTTCATTCAGTCTAGAATAACCCATGCCATTCCCTCACACGAAACACCTATTTAATACTAGAATCCACACACCTACTTTCAAACCCAGCTTCATTCACCATTTGATTTATAGATCCATTAAGTGGGTTTTCAGACCTAACAAATAGCTCCAGATAATCACTTCACTCCCACTTTTCCTCTGGGACAGCAAGGGTCAGTTTGTGTTGTAAGCTCTTAACTCCAATTTAGAATTAGCTGGAAGTCATTAATACTCGGTATAAATTCAGCAGCAAGCTTGAAATGAGCTGGTAGTCTAACTGGGCTTGTACAAGACCTCCATCCTTAACGGAGAGGTAACTCCACCTCAGCTAATGCTTTTTTTGTGTCAGAATTATCCAACCATACTGTTGCTGCTGTAACTTAGAGATATACATATAAAGTTCAGACTAGTGGTTCCGTTCAGGGCTCAAAATAAAATGAAGTAACATTGCCCTGTGAAAGTCCCATGGTGTAGTTCTACAGGTATACTTTTCAGAGCAGCACGTTGAAGTATTGGGATCCATTGCAAACAGTGATCATGCTGTGCCTCGTAAAATATACCAGTGCTGCAGATCTACTGAAATGGCCCTAAAAAAAAGTAAGATGAAATGACATATATTGTTTACGTATACAGATACCCAATCTGCATGCATAAATCAGGTGTTTCTGCATAAACGTAACCAGGTAGGCAGCTAGATGGTCAGGTACATACTGGATTTTATTTACTTTCTTACATGCTCATACAAGCACCAGTTGTACTTTGGAGGTGAATGATGAAATGGGAGCCTTACCAGGCTTGTTAGCATGAAAAACTACTAAATCAATGAATAAAGTGGCAGATCCTCAGTAATTTACAGTTGATCTTAGTGACCTAGAAAAGGTTCTTGGCTTTTCCTGGTTAATCATCTGAATTTTTCAGCTAATGGCATTCCCTTCAGTTAATTTTTTTTTTCCTGTTAGCAAGTGATGTTCATCTAACATTGCTTCCTAGGTATTATGCTTACTTAATATAGTCCTATTTTCTGAGAAATACCCTCTCCTTCTTGGTCATTGATGCTTTAAAATGCAGTATTAAAGCAAATATAATAAAGATGATATAAATGTAAAAAAACCTAACAAAAAAAAGATAGCTGAAATTAAGTTTCCATAAAACCTGAATGACCTAGCAGACCACTGCAATTTTAAGGCCGTAAAGGAAATGAAAGTCTGTTCTGAAACTATAGTAGCTGCCACCCAAAACACAGGAACTCCTCACAGCGCACGGGAAAGGCTCACTCAAGGCAGTTGGAAGCAGTAACAGTTCTCTCAGCCACTGTTTTCTGATTGTTTGTACGTCTGTGGGAGAGTTGAGGAAGAGATGAAAGAATCTGATGTAGGAGCTGGTAAGGGGACGGGAGGCACGGTTTAGTCTAACGTGGAGAATGTGTCCCCAAGGAGACAGCTGATGGGAGAGCATTTTGGCTAACAGAGGTTCGGAAAAGTGAGCAAGAAAACTGTCTTTTGTCATTTGATTTTAGTTGTGCTCAGGAAGAGAGCACCGTATAAATTTCTGTAAGTAAATAAGGCAACACCAGAGAACACCTAGCTGCCCCACCACTTTCCCTTCGTAATAGAAGCAGCCTGCAAGATTTTTGCTTTTTTGCTCATTGTTCGAGTGAAAAATGGGCAATGCTTTTCTTACAGTTCTGCGTATGGTACGTAGTATATTTGCTGTACTTCCCTTTTCCTGTACTGCAAGGGATTGCTATCATAAACTCAGGATTGCCGTGAAAGTAAATCTTGTGCCAGGCAGATATTTCCTGCCGAAAGACGAAACTTTACGTTATAGCAGTGCTCTTACTTTGCTGACCTGAAAATAAGTTGCTCAGAGCATAGCTTAACCTTTTCTGATTAGAGGGAAGGGAGAAGACAGCACATACTTTGTGCTACAAAGGCAAAAAAATCATACTTTTCCTTAAAAATTCCAAAGTCTTGTGGAAGTTTCCATATACCATTTGTGATGCCCAATGGCAACTTCTGTTTTTTGTAAAAATTTCTGTTTCCTTTAAGTAAAGTCAGCTTTTTCAGAATGCTGGCGTGAAATGAGCTGTAGCACTAGTAAACAATTATTTGTTGTTCACCGTCATAATATTGTAAGGTTTTTTATGGTTTTAAAATTTCTTCTTACAAATTTGAAAACAGTTTGGAGAAATTGGAATGGATAGGACTGAATTTCAAGCTCGGAAGTGGTCTTGGGCTGCAGTTTGTATCAATTTAATTGCAAGATTTACCTATAGGTGTTATCTACAGGTGATTGCTCAGGTGTAATGAAATAAGAATAATCTCATCTGATTGCTTTCTCTTTCCCCACTAGTCACTACAGAAAGCTCAGTGTGAATATTTTATTTTATGGTAGCGCTCTTCTGATTAACGGAAAAGGAAAGCTGTTTAAAAATAGGTATTTTTTCAGGGACAATGAAAAGAAATGTTTCCTCTGTATTGTCTGTTGGTTTGGGGGCAATTCACATCCTGAAAAAATTTGGCTGAAATCTCTTGTTTGGCTGCAGTGTATGTGAGGATTCCTTGAGAGAATTGTCTGTGCTACATGTGCTGGCGCACACGTACCGGCATTTTAATCTGCCGTATTTTGACCTTCAGAGAAGAATGGTGATACGAAGGTTCCCAGTAACTTGTATTTTGTAGTCTGGCTAAGAATCCAATCCCTGGAAATGCAAACCAACCATCTTAGCTTGGATGGGACACCAGGAAAGGTTCTCTGGAAAGAAAATGAAGTTGGGATATTCAAGAGTGTGGGTTTTTTAAGAAAACCGACATTTTATGTGGAAAGAAGACACTGAGTAGTAATATTCTTTGATGTGAAACTCCTGTTTTTATTCAAAAATAATGGAAAATATCATAAATGTTTGGCAGTGGTAGTCCTCAGAGGTAACTATGCAACTTCATAGCCTGTTTTGAAGTATGCAGGTTAGCTGTGAATTAAAAGACAAATGGTGATAGGGGTGGGAATGTAATGTCCAAACAACTTTAATTCCACATTTTTTCAAGTCCTACATGATAATGGATCACAACGAAAAGCAGTACAAGATGTGGCTTCAGAAGCAATGGGTAGACTTCTTCAAAGGATCTTCAGTTTCACAGATGCATCCCCAATTCAGAAACTGTGCTAATTTCCAGGACATAACAAATATCTGGTGATTTAAACCAGTAATATATTTATATGTGTATATGACAGACGTGGAAACTGGTTAATTGGTTAATCTGGGAGCCTGCTCATACATGAAAACAAAGTTTCCTTCCTATAAACCTTCAGTAAATATGATGAAGTTTCCATACTGGCTGTCTGGTAAGAAAGAATATGAAAGGGAAGTTGTTTCACTGGCTTAGATCCTACGTATGGACAATTTCTTTGTAATCCTCCTTGAGAAACCACGTGGGCCCAGACTATTTATTTCATCATAGATGAACCTGAAAGAAGTACAGTCCAAAAAGGTGTAGTCTGCTAAAATCTGTTCTCTCACAATTTGAATGAGAGCACTGAGCTTTCGTGAATCCTGAGAAGTGTAACTGGAGGTAGAATCAAGTAAAATATAATAAAGTTCTTTTTTGTGTATGGGAAAGTTTGCGCAACAGAGAACATAGTCCGAAAGATAGCCTTAAAAATGAATGGAATTTATGTATGGTTTGCAATATTCTGCACAAAGAAATCATATTGGGAAGAAGCCTGAGACAATGCCTGTAAGTATTTTTGATTGAAGATGTATTTTAGATTTGTTTAACTTGCATTATACTAAAATCGTTCTCAGATATTATGTCTCATTAGGATAACTGATTTTGACATTTAATCACTGAAACTTGGAAGCAGAAAATATAGTAGGACTACATGATTGCAGCTCTGAAAATGTATTTTAAGTTTCATGTATATAAATGTATTTCATAGGGTCTCAGAAATGTGTCCTACAAATGTTCAAGACACTGAGATTACTGTAATTTTAGGAAATTCACATCAGAAGGGTGCCTTCAGTATTAATTAGCACAACTTGTCCTAATTATATGGATAAACACTTCAAAACCACTTTGTGAGAGTGGCAAAAAAAGTCTTCCCCTCTATTGCTGCTTATTGGACGTGCCAAAATATTAGCGTGACACTTGAACAGTCCTACAATCTGCTTGGTCAAATTACTGGTATATAAAAGAAATAACCTGAGGGGGATTTAATGAAAGCAAATGGAATGAGTAGTGTTCCCATGTGTTTATTTGATTTACTTTTAATAACTCCGCACATAAATAATTCAGACCCAGCTGCTCAGGTTTAATATTGAGCAACAGTAGCAACGCTACAGTTTTTCCTTTTTTTTCCTCACATAAGCAAATGTTGCTGAACACATACTCTGAGTTTACATTCCTTCTTCACTCAGTGATTCTTCAGCAATACCTTAAATTATAAACCAAATTAGACTACCTAGTACTACTTGCTCTGCACAGTCATGATTTAAAATGTGGTTGTGTTCCAAAAGGTAACCTGGTACAAATATGGAAGATCTGTATATTTGAGCTTGTTTTAATTTTGGTTTATGTTTTATAAGTGAAAGAAGTGTTTTAAGAAATTTTTTATGACCTCTCGAAAATGTCCATCTCCTTTCCCACTTCCCCCTTCCCCTTTTTCTCTTTGCCCCTTCCATTCGCTTTTCCCTTCCCCTTCTTCCTTATGCTTATCCCTGTAATTTTGGTTGGTTGGTTGGTTGGTTTGTGTTATCTTCTCTTGGAAAGTGAGGAAAGGAGAGGACATTCCTTTTGTGTTTTGGTTTAGGTTGTTGGGTTTTTTTTTTTTTTCCGCTAAGATAATTCAGAGTACCTTTTTTTCTGAACCTGTGAGTGCTGGGACTTTTTTTTTTTTAGATATGTTGCAACTGTGTCTGCGAAGTGACATGACAGGAAGCCAAGTTAATTATACTTCAGAAATGCTACAGTTGCTCTGTGATGATCTATCAGGAAAGTTAGTTTCCAGACTGAGCTGAAAGTACAAAAATTACTTACAGCTGGATAGGAGAAACACATAACTGGTGGATTCTGCTTTTTCAGGCAGAGCAGATCTATGCTCTAAATAGAAGGTCAGTCATTTTTGCGGTTTATCGAACAGTATCCAGAGTTATGGAGCAACAACTCTTTGCGTCCATATTGCTTTAGGGTTCAAACCCTCTATTCCACATTTGTCTTGAAAAGAGCTGGCTGGAAGAGTCCAAAGTGGAGCCAGAGAGTGAACTAAAAATTATGTGGACAATCAGAAGATTCAATACTCCAATGAGATTTCTGGTCCTCTTCTCTTAAGCAGTAAAGGTAAAGATAATGATTTGTTAAGCAGTAAGGATAGGTCATTTTATTCCTAGGCAAGGATGCCAGAGAAGACTGGGATGAAAAAGTGCATTGCCGTGATGTGAAGTGATCTGTCTGGCATGATGCACCATCCCAAGCAGCCAAGGAAAAGGTGGATCCCTCTAAATGTATAGCTGACACTCCCTACAAAGTGAGACTCAAGTTTAACTTTCTCTGGGTGTGTACTATTTTTAGCTTAAATGAAATTTATCCATCTGCTGGTTTTACTAGGATTTTAAAAAAAGAGCCTGTCTAAAAAAAAAAAAAAAAAAAAAAGTGCTCTGTTTTCTCTTTTATTGTGAGCATACATTCATCCAGCCTTCATTTTTTCTTATTTCAAACTGAAACTAATTACATACCTTTTCCATATATAAAAGAAACATATGCATTTTATTATGTTTTCATACGGATGAGGCATTCTTTCTTCACNAAGACGTGCTCTGTTTTCTCTTTTATTGTGAGCATACATTCATCCAGCCTTCATTTTTTCTTATTTCAAACTGAAACTAATTACATACCTTTTCCATATATAAAAGAAACATATGCATTTTATTATGTTTTCATACGGATGAGGCATTCTTTCTTCACAATATACTAAGAAGTGAAAAAAGAGAGCAGTGGATGCTGTTTAGAGTTGCAGCCATCTTTATGAATCCCTATTTATTAATTTCCTTTCCTTCTTTTGTCCAGGGAACCTTGAAGGCAGCCAGGGTCATCGGAGCAGACTGAAAACTGATTTGAAGCCTCAGAGAAGGTAATAATACTTTCTCATTCCTCCTTTGGTTAATCTTGACAAACTAACTAACTCGCTGTGGATTAGTAACATGCAATCTGGCATGGTAGGACAAACCAGGTTTACAGTGTTATTCTTAAACTTCATTAAGGTTCTTTCATTCCCATATGGTTAGAAAGATTTTTATTTGAATCTGAGCTGCGGTAAAATCTGGGTCATTGGGTTAATGGACAACAAGAAACAATTAATTTATAAATCCATTAAGTGTTGATAATGATGTGGAATAGTTTTAAGTGTGTAAGGGTTTAGAGGATGCTGTTTTCCGTTTTTGTCTCTCATTAAGGCAGAATATATTACAGTTGAGGAGACATTTTAACTCAACCAGTGATGCTTTCACTTGCCCATGTTATGTATTTTCTTCTTAGCTGACTGTGTAAACCCTTTAGCTGCATGGTGAGTATTTGCGAGCATAAGCAGTAAACCTCCCTCTGAAAGTGAGCGACCAATTTTATGAGTGTTGAATGGTTAACCAAAACAATAATGTTTCTCTTCCACTTCACAAGAGTGAACAGGGGTTTTGCATTCAAGACATTTTAATCATATCACTATCATACTGTGCCGTTCATCTAGAGCTAAATATCAGCCAAAGTTTACTTGAAAATGAGCCTAGATTTTGCTCAAATAAGCTAATGAACCTTTGTGAACTTTCAAAACTTGACTGAGTTTCAACTTTGGAACAATACTTGAAGCCAGGTGAGTTTTACTGTAAATATTTCCAGTGTGGTTCCAGCAACAAACTGATCTTGTTTGACTACTTTAACTAAATGCTTGTGTAACATTGAGGCCTGGATGACAGACTTTTTTATTAAAAAAAATTGAAAAGTAAAAGTGGTGATAATATGCTACTGTTGAAAGTGTGTAAATTTCTAAGTGTGCAGACTGAGGTAGTGTTACATATAAATATTCTGTTTCTTCATCTGTACATATTCACGTATAGATACCAGGAGGAAGCAAATGCCCTAAAAATGTAAAAGATTCCTCAGATTTAGTAGCATACTAACAAAAATACTGAACGCACTCTCTCTATATATGTATTTATAAAATCTAAGACAAAATGAATGTTAGTAGTTACACCTTCTCAAAATAAGTATTGTTAATCTCAGTGGCTATAAAACCCCTTTTAAAGGGTTTGAATGTAAACATAGTGCATTACAGAAAGAAGGAGAATAAATGGAAAGATTCAGTGAGAGAACTAGAGGTTGAGGAGACTAAATAGCACCCCACAACCAATAGCAAATTGCGTACTTATGGTACAAAGAGCATAGAAAGCTGCGTCTGTCCATAAATTCCCCTTTGCCTCTTCCCCCCTACCCCAAAACCTAGTCCAAAACATTACTTGGTCTTATAAGCAGATGGAGCTAGCATAGAGATGCCTTCACACAGAAATGCAATTGCTTCAAGATGGACCACAGTGGTTGGTAAAAATAAATAATGAATAAATAATAGTAGACGTTGTGCTCTTGACTAGCCTAAGACATAGGGATTTATAGAGAGATCACCCACCATTTTTCTGAAAAGTATCTGAAATCAGTTCCAAAGAGTCAAAATGTAGTAAATACACATAGCCAATTCCCTAATTGAAGATCTGTGATTACGTAGGCAAAACACCAGATCAGTATACATGCTGTGAGTGAATGTAACTCAGATTAAGTACACTTACACTAAAGCAAAGATGGTGTGAGTAGATGAAGAAACAGGCAGTCAGCAGAGTAAGGCAAACATCCATCTGGAGCTTTTGTATTAGGTGGTGGTATTGTAGTATTCTAAGGGTTAATGTTTTGTAAGCTTCTTTTAATTGGAAGTAAAGATTGTGTAAAAGTTTTCTTCTTATAGCATTAATCTGTAGATTAATGTTTCCTGTGTTTTAATGACATGTTCCCCAGCAGCAGATGAGTGGTATAAAAATGTTTAATTAGAGTCAGTCGTAGCCTGCTGGCAAGCAGTGACCTTACCTTCAACTCAACGTACTGGATAAAGAACTTGCAGGCTTTTTTATTCTTTAACTTAAGTTTTATGTCTAAAAGGCTTAAAGCGTGGCGTTTTTTGCATACCCCGCTGAATGCAGACAGTGATAACAGAACAGTAATATCTGCTTTTTTAAACAATTTTCTTTATTTCCTGCTTGGACTTTACCATGGGATGTGTGTTTGTGTACGTGTGCAAAGCAAGACAGGGACACAAAGAGGGCTGAAAGTTCAGCTGATTTTCTAAGTTTGCGACCGCAGCTTCTGTTTTGTTGCCTACCTTAAACAGAACATCAGCTAGTCTAGGCTGATTTCAATATAACCACTGCCCTTAAGCAAGGCTTCCACTCACCACTAACTGTTCCCTAAGGCATGTATTAGTTCAGGCATGCGTTCTATAAATTATACAGAGGACATGACACTGCGTTTCAGTATATCATCTAGATGTGTATGCCTTTTAATCTATCTCTGCTGTACAATGGAACTTAGGTTTTCTGCTCCCCTTACCTTGCGCTCTCCTGTTTCCTATGAAAGCTTCCTCTCGTGCTACAGCACAGAAGGGAAGAAAATCTGTCTACCATTATATGCTGATACAATTAAATGCACGAGCTGGCTAGCATTTACATGGCTTGGCTGCAAGTCAGGAAGGTACCCATTAAAAAAAAAAACCTAAAAAAATCTGTGTGTGCATGCATTCATGTATGCATGTGTATAAAATACAGTGTAACTGGGACATGCCAATTATTTTTCTCCTGGTTTTTAAAATGGATTCCACTCTCTTATCACTGCCAGAACAAAATAAAATAAACCAAGTGTTTCTTTCAATACATCTTGCAGTCTTTATCAGCTCAATAAACATACACTGGAAAACCAAAGAGAAAACTATTGGTGTTCTTTAGCAGAGAGAGTGAAACAAAACCAGACATTTTGAGAGTTTATGAGAGCGTGTAAAAAGATCATTTCCTGAAAAAGTCCCTAGCTGTAACTGGAAGATCAAAATGTCCTGATTGGAAGATTGTGTTAGTCGCAAAATATGATATGCACGTTGCATTTTGGAGCTATCGTCTACTTAACACTTACTGTTGCTGGACTGGGAAAAAATAACACATATGTTGCTACCTTATTGAATGTAGCAATAGTAATGAAAAGCGTAGAGGAGGTGGAGGGGAGAAGAAAGTAGATGCTAGAAGGAGCCAGCATTGTGCTGAGAGGACACGCTGCAGTGTGAGTGAAATTCCCTTCCAGTAACCTCTGGATCGACCTAGCCCCACTACCTATGAACTTCTGACTCACTGACGGAAAAATAAGCCATACAACATTCTACTTACATAGTGAACAAAACCAGCTCAGTGCCTGTCAGTACGTACCGTTTTGCTCTACTGCCCTGATGCATCAGATGCTTTTATTTTCCAGTTACTAAACTTGGAAACAAGGTCTGGTACAGCTCCCAGGTTGTTTGCCAGGCCTGTCAGAACTATCTTGCAGATGCTCAAGATGCAGTTATGTATTTCAGTGTATATATGATTAACTCAGGTATAATATCATCTCTTCAGCACACATGGAAATACTAAGTGCATAATAATGAGTAGGACAGGTTGAAAATTACTTATCAAAGCTGGGCTTTTTAATGTAAGACTGTGCATTTCATGTTTTACTTGGAAATTCAATTATCTGTGGAAAGAAACCCAAAGGTACCCCAATGAAAAATCTGTCTGGAAGTGTGGATATGATGACTAGTGAAAACTACATTGGAAGTTTTGTACACCCCTGTTCCCCTGGGGGCCAGGGCCCAGCCATCTCTCATGAAGCACCAGATGGTTCAACAAGAGAAGGGATTGTAAGGCATCGAAAGAAAGATTGCTTGGTCAAGGACCCTAATCTTCGAGAGGATAATACGGTGATAAGGCATCTGTACCACAAGTCTGGTAATATTTTTTCAATTCAGAATTTTTTTCAACAAATTTCTTGCTTTTAGTTTTTAATTAAATCAAAAGTTTGGCTAAGAAACATAGATGGAAACATCTTACTGTTAATAAAAAATTGTCAGAAAAAAAATATTTCCTGCCATAATAGTAACCAACAAAGCAGAACTTAATTTGTGTAATAGTTTTAGCTGGAAATACTGTTACTTCTGCTCTGGTGCATATGAATGTGATGAATTCACATTGTGAGGAAGAGAGAAACTAGAGGGAATATAGGAGCTGCCACACTAAATCAGACCCAAAGTCTGTCATCTACAGCTGCTGGTGTTTGGTGGTAGTCCACAAGGAAATGTGTAATGCTAAGTAAGCAAAAGAATCATGAGCTGCATCAAGTGCGATGCTGATAAAAACCAAACATTTTTAACATTCATTTCAACTCTGTGTTTTTGGATTTCATGTATCTTGCATAACTTTTTATTTCCAGATTTTATCTTCACAGTTTCGTGTGACACTAATGTTTACAATTACATCTTGATGGCAGAAATATTTTTTAGCTTGGTTTTCCCTAATTTTTTAATTTCAGTTACTGTCTCAAATTTATTATACTTGCATTGTTGCTATTTGATATAATCCATCGCTGTTTTGTATGACAGTTTCTCAGGGGCCCTGTCTTAAATCTTTCTCTGTATCTATTTGCAAGCAGGGTGATAAAATCTTGCCTTCTTTGTGAGGAAGGCAGCAAAGGTGAGAGTGACGGGGTGAGACTAGAGTGCAACTCGGCCAAATGCACTCTATCCTCTTGGAACGTAAAGGGCAACTTATAAGATTGCCAGCACTAAAGCAAGCTGCAACTGGCTGGCAAAGGCTGTGACAGTCTTCCTCAGCCAACCCTGGTAAAAGCATCCTTGTCCAATCTTGTTCTGTCTTCAGGCTGGGTTTGGCTTCCCATTTTTACTTGCAAGACAGAAATGTGCTAAATTACAGGAGCCTTGAGAATTATTTTGTCAGAGATGAGTGCGTACATGCTGCTTTTCTGCATGTAATTTTGGAGGATGGTAGAAGTGCTGTTGTTTTATCCTTGTGTAATCTCAGTCTTACATTTAAGGAGGACCTCAGCATTAAGGAGCAGAACACAGGTTACAAAAGATTGGTTTTAATGTAAAAAACATCTTGAGAAGTGTTCTTAATGATCTATTGCTCACTCACAGTTACTCAAAGTGCAATTCTAAATAGCAGAGTATATCTTCTTTATGTTCAGAACTGTACATTTTCCCTTTCATGCCTTGTTTCCATTCATTCGACTGAGATGCTCATTAATCTGGTATTCCTAGTATCAGTATACTTTGAAAGAGACCAGATTTCCACCAGAAATCCTGACATATATGTAAATCTTCTCCCATTTAGGGAAAAAAACCAAACCAAAACCACTTTGGTGTCCATAGGTCAACCACGCGTTCTATAAAACAAGGTTTTGTGTAGTTGAGACAAATGAGACAAATGAAAAACATTTTCATTAATCAGTTTAAAAGATAATGAACTTTTTAATCAAAATCCTTTTGAATCAGATCTGTGACAATGCCTTTCTTGAAATTTTAGCACTAAGGATGGCAGTATAGCTCTGTGCTAACTAAGGAGTGGCTGCAGACTGCTTCAGAGATGATTTGTCTTCATCACTGAAATGTCCCCCTCTGCTTGCAGCACAGAACCCTCTGTGGGAGGGGAGGAAGGTGGAAAAAGCTACTTGATACTGGGTCTTCTGCTTCTGTATTATTTCAGTTTCTTCATTGTAGAAGGTAAAGAATAAGTGTTAGGTTTGCAGGACTCTGGGAAGATATTACAGATATGCCCTTGACGTCCCAGTTATCCTCCAGAGCCCATACTGCTCCCTCTCTGCTGGTGCCTGTGGAACCTCGGGATCAGGGTGGCTGTGGTGATAGCATTGTTACGGAGCACCTACGTATTTCCTCCTGAGCGTGAGCTGCTCCCCAAGTCCTGGTGGTAGAGCCTTGGGTACTGGTACTGAATTTGCACCAGTTTACTGCCAGAGGTGCAGATGCAGTCAGCAAAGATGGGTTTTGATGTGCTTCCTTGTGAATAATTTTGTAAAAATTTGTAATGAATTCAATATAGTAGGCATTTTTTAAGTTGCATAAGATGGGACTAAATTCAGTGCAGGGTCTTCACGTCTCTATGTGGGAGATTGTTTTCCGTGATGCATAAAAATGCTAGTAGTTGACAAAAGAAGTCCCATTCTCCATAGAGCCTGATGCATAAACTTGCAAGGTGTCTTTCTGTTAGAGGAAGGGTGCCCTCGGCTTAGCAGGATGTTGCTGAGATACTGCAGCAGTGTTGATGTCTGATAGTTTTGGCAGTGTTTGGTAGAGTGTGTATTTCGAATTACAGTCTAAGGGGAAATAGAACTCCACGTGCTACATTGTGCCTGTGCACAACACTTGTAGTTTAAATTGTTCTGAAGTGCCCATGCCTTTGCTCTGTCCGTTAATTCTGAGGAGAGTTTGCCAAATTAGGTTCTATTTCGTCTGTAGCTGTTCATTTAGGGGCCTTGGGCATGGATAATAAGGGGCTTGTAGGAAACTTTGCATGCCGGAACACATAGAGGGCCTGCAATACTGAGGTATTGTAGAAAGAATAGCGTTGTGATACTTTGAAAAATAGCCAGTATTTTCTGCAAATATTGAATTCCTTTATTTTTTCAAATGTCAAAAGTAATTTTTATACTATATCATTGTAGTCAATATTTTTGTAATAGTTTTTCAAATAATTATGCATTTCATTATTTTAAAATTGAGGGGTTTTGTAAAACAGGTCCTAAATTTATTGAACTTTATTTTCTGATGTGCTTGCTTCTGCCTTTGTTCAGAGTGTAGCACACTGACAATTAGCATTTGGCACCTGCACAGTGCCTATGCCTGTATGATTATAGCTTTGGTACACTTATCGTATAGATAGATAGATAGATAGAAAGACACATCGACAGCGTTAGTATTCGAAATGTCTCCCAGGTAATATGCACTCCCAGGCAGGTAATACTAAAAGAAAATTGCATCATCATCATCATACTAGTAAGATATTAAAATACTGTCATTCACTATCAACAAAGAATGTGTTCGATCCAGGTGCCTTCACTGGAGGAAGATCTTTTAAAAATGAAAATGAGATCGAGTTGTTTCTTTTGGGGGGAAACTTCTCATTTTCCATGAAGTGATTGGCAACTAAGGACTATTACTATTATTGCTTTCGTTTTATTTCCCTGCAATGACCGGGAGGCAGGAACCTCATCTGCAGCAATGCGAGTACTGAAATTGCAAGTGGTGTTTACAGTCGAACCTTCCTTCATTAGAGCCCTCCAACCTGAAGGGGCAGCCAGTCTGGTTGGCTGACGTAATGAAAACATAGCATCGTCAAAACTATTAAAATCTTCTTCAGTCAGTAACAAGTGGATGTATGTTCCTGCTTCCTCCACCCCCCAAATTTCCCTCTCTTTTTCCGGGACATCAGAAACCAGTCTGTCAGCAGCACAGCCCAGCCACATCTGCACATAAAAACTATTCAAATTAATAATAAAACACACCTCAGTTGAGGTTTTCTCCCTAGTACAGCATTTTCTAGCACAGTGTTTCTCTTTAGCAGCTCATTTGACACTGGACGCCTGACCTCTGCTACCATAATAGCTGTTAATGGAAACTTCACCTCATGCAACGATAAGATGGATTTTTGGCAGCTGTGAGAGATTATGAAGAGTAAGAACAATCTTAGCTGGAATCAGAAGAAAAGAAAGCATCTGTACCTTGAGAAACACTCAGCTGGTTTTCATTACACCAAGCCTATATTTATTACAAAGACTAGCCAAGAGACAGAAATTGATCGGTCTCTGCACTCGGAGCAAGGAGGCTAGTGTCAGCTTGATAAATTCTTCCTTTCTTCTCGGTTGTATGAGTACGAGTGACCAGAACTGTTCAGAACTACTGGGGGTCTGTCTCACAGACCGTCTTCCAAGAGCATTCTTCATCATATTTTTCTTTCAGTGTTGCTCCCTTGTCTCTAGCTGTCTTTCCCTTCTAAACTGGAAAGCGAAAGAGGTGAGGCAAAACAAGGGGAAAAAAGTTACTTGTTTCTTTTTACAGCAATCTTACTACATCAGGCATCAAATAAATTCATCATTTCTTTAAAGTCTTTATCACTAGAAATCTTTTTCCTAAGCATGTATAAATGGTACGAAACATCTCAGGCCACAGAGAAGAGCAATTAAAATTCAGAGTTTGAAAACTCAATCATTGAAAGTGAAAAACAGAAAACCTCTCTTGAAGAGAGCCTTCGGTAACAAAATGAGGAAAAATGTCAATGACGAAGAGGAAAAAAAAATTATTTTATTTTCTGTCTTCTGTCCAAGGCTGGCAAACACCAGAGATCGACCTGAGCTGTCGCTAAAGATGAGGAGACAACAGCTACCAACCACAAAATGTTTGGATGTGTCGCTAAAAGCACTGTAAAGAGAGCCAAGTAAACAGAATGCTGTGGCAGAAAACTTTGATTTCGTTATAACTGAGTGACCATGGGAATATACTACTGTAAACAAGTGTGGAGTTTGGCCATAGATCCTTTACATCTGAAGTGAAAATTAAATTACATACATGGGAGGGCCCTTCAGAAGCCTTTTTTCCCCCCCCGAGTTAACTTGTAAATTAAAAGGGGGGGAAACAGGAGTTGTCTCTTCAGCTCTTCCGAAAAGGATGGGAGTTGGTAGAGTGTTTTAGAGGCTTCCGCTGTAACGTGTCTGGTCTGTTGCAGCTGCTCCTGGAGAGGCTTCTTCCCTTGAGATAGTGGGAGACATTATAGTAGTCTTTTCTACACTCCTCTGCGATAACCCATAAAGAAAGCATGGCACGCAGCACGCCTGCCACCAGTATGGCCCTCTGGTATTTTGACCGTCTGCTGAGGCTTTTGAACTCTATGCTTTTGAACTATATGCTCTAGTATGGTGGAATTTAAGTTGTTTAGAAATCGATATTGCTGTCATTGCCAGTGGTGCCAAAATTCAATTCAAAACTTCAGTGCTGACTTAAAACCAGCGTGCTCTTCAGTTGCCGTGCAAATGATGGTGAGTTAGGTATGGAACCTTGTGCATAGGAAACAATGCAGCGTATCTAAGCAGGATATAAGGTGTTGGGACGCTGGGACAGAATTTTCTCTTCTACAACTGCAGTTTAGTTCCTCTCTTCTATCTAGGCATATGTAAGTATAGGGAGTATTACCTCCTGAGCTGAATTTACACCGTGTGTCTTCTACCTACTTAACGCCATGACCGGCTACCAAAATTGAGAAATTTAGCCGTGCTCTCATAGACAAGAAAATTTTATTTGATGAATGGATCCATGCTAAAAACATTGCAAATCACTGAACCTGATTTAATAGACTATTTTAGTCATGCTCTACAAAGGTTTTTGTGTAGCAAGAGCACTGAGTGCAGTAAAAGATGACTCCAATCAGGCAGTTTTAAAATCAGTGTGATGGTTTTCTTTTACAATTTCTTCAACATTTTCACAAGTGGTTACTATAAATGATAAACAATTTAGACACAGATCTGCAAAAGCACCCAATTCTTATTAAGATGTCTTACTCCCTCTGATCCATCTTTGAGGATCTGGACCCTTGACTCCTGAGGTTTTCTGGTGATGGCCTCATCAGACTCTTCAAGCAGAGATATATGGAGGAAGTTACATCTCCTGGAACTGGAGCTGCTTCAGAGAAGTAGCTGTACAAGGGATGACTGCTGGCACTGTGTTTAAAATCTCTAAAAAGAAGGAAATTCTTCACAGACTTCAAAGATATAATGGGACTCCATTTTGCTCTTTTGCACCCTTCTAAATTGTGGTTGGAATTTGAAGGGAGTACTTTTGTTTTCCGGTCTATGAAAGCAGTCAGTGTATTTTTAGAATACAAGATAAAAAGCTTTACTAGGGTTTTTAAAGACGTATGTCCTGCTGGATCAGCCGTGGAGTAAAACCCTTGCACTGCAATTGGACTGAAGTAATTTATGGAATAGTCATTAGTCTGTTGGTAAAAGGAACCTTACATTTTGTGTCTAAGTATCTCTCTGTTCTGTAAATTCTACGGGAAAACGTTGTTGGGCAGTTATTTGTGTATCACAATATAAGAGATCGTGTAGTGTGATGTTGTAGCATAAGGAAAAAATATCACTCGGGAAATTCAGCCCTTAGTTAATATAAGGGTGTAAATGGAATTTAAGAGCTATATTTGCTTCTTGAGAATTAATCATAGCCTATAAGCAGAGAACCATAGTACTGCTTTAGTTTGTGGTGGATTTTACATATTTTTAACCACCTAAACCAGGATATTTTGGTTAAGGTATTTATCAAAGCTTATTCTTTACTCGAAGGTCAGAGACAGGCACCTTTTAGAAGCTGTGTTGTCTTCACTCAGAAAACATTTTTAAAAGGAATGAACTGCCATTGGAGGCTCCTCTTCCCATCCTGCCTTCCCCCAAACCTTCCCTGAAAATGTCTAGACCTAGAAGAAGTCAGAAAGATAAACCCATCCTTAAACACAGAGGTAGGAGGACTCATTTCTATGCTTTCTCACATGCTCGAGAATGAATGGTGCAAAGTAAGAAAAACTCATCTATTTGCACGATGAGTTCTTTATCTCTGGATAAATCTTAATGAACCTTTTACATGTGTCCAAGAATCTCTGATGATGGCCTGTGGGTCTGATTTGAATTGTCAGAATGTGGGATCAGACATAGTGAAAGCCACAGAGTGGTCCATTATTTGTTGGTTTTGACTGCCAGTGATGAAAATTTCTCTGAGCGGGTCTGTGTCATGATGTGGCAATCCATGTGTCAATGTCTTGAACAGAATCTAGGAACAAGACCAAACACCTCTGTACCACACAATTACTTCAGCATATATTGCCTTTTAGTTTTTCTTTCTTTCTTTCAAATGCAGCTGCAAGTTTTTGTCCCAGCTAAGATCTGGTGAAACCTAGAGACACTAAATTAAAAAAAACCAACAGGATACTTTCCAAGGAACAGAAGCAGTTGGATTATACAAATGAGACATTCCAGTAAATGGAAGCAGGAGATGTATAAAATCAAACTTTCCATTTAGCAAGAGCAGTGTAATTGTAGACATGATAAAAAAATCCATTAAGTAGCTTTGGAAATGGCTGTAAACAGCTTTTGGAAAGGAGGGTGGTGTCATTTGGCAGGGACGATCCTATTAATAAGAGAATTTCTACAAAACTGTATAAATTTCCCTGCTCCTGTCTTCCCCTTTCCTGCTTTACTACAGTTCGTACTTGGGCAATAGAACTTGGAAGAAGGGTGTAATTTTTCTTGAGTTTGAAGCTTTTATTTTACTACAGCTGAAGCTTATCAATGGAAGCAAAGGGTGCCAGGAAAGGTGGGAAGTCATGAAAGTCAGGGTAAATGAGATCTCAATAATTCCTTCTGTGTATTACGAGCATTCGAATATTTGGGTGTGTCACTACTAGGGCCAGTGTAGTACTTTTTAAAGCAACAGCCCTGTGCATTGTTCCAATTAGGTTATGTTTAACATGTGACGCCCAGGCCGCTTTTCTTCATTTCCTTCATCTTTTATTCATTAGTGTCAAGCCCAGCAGACACCAAGGCTGTAGGTGCACATCCTGGACCGGGGTCAGGATAAGACCACTCCCAGCCATTCATGGCATCCTTCACAATGGTCAGGATCTCTGGGGAGAAAACTTGGGCCAAGGGAGCTGTGGTGAGTTTGCACAAGGTCCCTCACCCAAGCAATCATTGATCCAAGATGGCAGGACACGTGGGCCAACTGTACATGGTGTGTTTACTCCCAGAGCCTTATCCCACCACAGAATTCCGGAAACGAGATGGTGGATGTAGTGCTTTATATGATCGAGCGATGCACTCTGAGTGCGCAACCAACTCTGCTAGCTGGCCTACTGTCTTCCTGCTCTATTTATCCATGGTCCTCATATTCATTTCTATTTCCGTTTCTTAGGCACAGTTCTTACACCGCTACGGGCATCCTTCTACGTCTCTGCTTCAGCAAGTCACCTGATGTACCAGCATAACAGTACTGTGAGTTACTCCACCCAAAGCGCAGTGCAACTGCGGTGAGAATCACACTATGTGTATTTACTGATGTTGTATGCCAGCATAAAGGTATGGTCAAGGAAAGTTGCAAATCTCACTTGCTAGGCTGTATTATATACAAGTATGTGGTATCAATAAGAAACTACTGTGTTACAGTAGCGGAGAAGCAGTGACAGCAACTGTGATGTTACTTGTGGAAATATGCTTGTGTCCTGTCTTACTACTGACTTTACGAATGGTGGAATTTGTAAAAAAGTGTCTAGATTATTCTCCTTATGTATCTAATCTATAGTAAATATTTGTAGCTACAGTTTAAAGTTTATGTTCTTTGAATATACACCATGCTGCTTATTGTAAATGTTAGATGCTAAGAGAAGAGCTTTGTAAAAGTTATAATACCACTTTGTATTTGAAGCGTTCTCAACTAGAAACAAGCATACTTCACCTCATGTATGATTTCCAATACTTCTTGCATGTCAAATGGGTTCTTTTTACTCAGGTTTTTAATCCATGCATTTGATGTAACATAAGCCCATTATTTAATGCTAAATAACATAAATCACCGTTCACTTGGTAAGAGTTAGATTCTAAACCAGCTGTTCAGCAGTAAAATGAGCTTTAGTTGAATTTATAAAGTGGTAAGTTTTTTTCGAAGAGTTGTGATGGGGCAAAGGGAAACCAGTTGTTTGAAGAACTGATTATCCACCAGCACTGACTTCGATAAGCTACGTATCGTAAGGATAAAACCCCTACAACTTACTTAACAACAGTTACAAATGCAAGAAACAAATAGAGCATGAAGTAATGATGCAGAGTTAACTGCTCACAGGTAATAAATATCTAGTTTAGGAAATGCAAAACCACACAGATTTTTTGGTGACTAATGCCTTTTGTAATAGGTGCCAAAATGTCTGTCTGGCAAGGTTGTCTGAAGGCAAAGTAGTAATTGAGCTAGATCTTGAGTATGATTTGAATGTGCTAAGTAAAAGCATGGTATCTTTTTGTGAGACTTGAAATGCTTTCACAATTCAAGTGACAGAGAGTGTGTCGGGAGAGAAGACGGCACATCTTCAGTTGTGTAAGTAAACATGGCTCCCTGACACTTCAGCAGATCTGCTTTCATTCATACTAGCTGAAAATCTGACCCCTGGCACTTTCAAACTTTCTTGCAGAGTTATTTGAGTAGAAAACAGAGTTAATGATTGTGAAGCCTTTGAAGAGATTGAGGAGAAAAATTGTATTGCAAATAAATCTCATGCGTAACGCAGGGTTAGAGCAGCACTCATCTGACAGTGCTGCACATCACGGATGATTCTCCCAGCCTCTGCGGAACTGAGTTACCTCAGGGTAAAAGAGAAAAGACACACTGATACGTTATGGATTTGAATCTTATTAAGCTGTGTCAACAACACTAGCCCACCAGGCCATGATATACTGATTGCTTTTGGTTTCTATTTTCTTTCTTCTTAAATAGAGTAAGAAAATCCTTCTGCAAGTTGAGTAACTTATTGCTTTTGGAAGACAGAGATCCTTAACGGTTGCCTTCACCACATCGTTGCTGTCAAGAGGATTTCTGAGGATTAAAAACTTGTAAGCAGCTTTAAAATAAATACAAATAGTGATTTAGATCAGTGGCAACCAAGTAAAAGTTTGAAATAATATATTTGGACATACATTAATTATTAGAATACACTCAAGATGAAGAAAAAAGATCTTTCATTTAAAAAAAAAAACCCCAACCTAATATACTGAGTAGTCTATTTGCAATACCTGTAATATCTACATTTTTGTAAGAAATTAGATTTGATAATGGTGAAGGTGAAAACAGATTACAACGTAGTGAGTGTTGAGTAGTGGGAAAGACAATACAAGATTTTATATGCACGTTTACTTTGACGAAAGGACTTGTGCGGTATTATTCCTAGTAATAAGTCTCTACTCCAATTTTTGTACTTAGTGAACTTCTGGAGAGAGCACTACAGAGAGAATGCTGCCTGTGTGTGATTCTGAATACAGCGGGGGTTTTTAAAAAGAGTAGTATGGATTTAACTGAAAAATAAAGCTGTGTTTTGTCCACTTCTGGGAGATAATAGTGCAATTACCTGAGGCTTGCAGCTGGCAGACATTTCCCATGCAAATTTGAAGATCGCTTATAGGGCTTAATGAAGATTTTGTGCTCTTATCAATTATCTTCAGGAAATAGCCATGCTATAATTGGCAGCCTAAAAGGGAGCTAATTAGGAAGATCTTTGTGGGACAGCAAGCTTCCTTGGTGGGCAAAGTTGGCGTATTTTCTTTGAAGAAAATTACAAGTTTAATTACAGATTAGAAATTTCTTTAAAGACCATTACAAATTTGCTCTCACCTTATACTGTTTTTAACATTAAAAAAAAAAGAAGGTACACATATGTAAAAGAATAAATTCTGTATAACCACACTTCTAGCCTGAAAAATGTCTAATGATTCCGTTATGTGAGGAGCAGGCAGAGCCCTATCTAAGCCGTGATAGTGTACACATAGTGCTGCACATGGTAGTTAGAGAGATTAAAAAAATAAGATTGAAAAGGGAGTGGTGCATTTCCAGTAGATTTTAATTTATTTAAGTTTATTGACTGCTGGAGTTTCTCCTGTGCAATTCTTCACTGAATATAGTGTTTTACAAGGAAGTTGATTTGTCTCAGTATTAAAAGCCACTGTTAAAAACCTTCAGTAATCTGTTTGATTTTCATAGCTTTGGATGATTAATTGTGACATATGTGATGAAATGAAACAAAATAGAAAAATGGTGCCAAAATGCAGCCTGTATTCAGCTTAAACAAGTTACACTGAAAAATAAATAGGATTTAGTATTAAAAGGCTGATGTGGGTTTAATATGCAGATTTCATGAGGAGTGAGTATTTGTACAAGTCTTTTTGCTTTTATAATGAAGTATCAAATTGGCAGTATTCCAAGCCACTTTCCATAATACATGAAGTTGATTGCGCTGCTAAAGCACTTAATTTGTAGAAAAGAAGAGCAATAAAAGCTCCACCTAAAAATCAGAATGGAGCTGGGGGAAGGCACTCAAAATATAATTAAAATAACGAGCTAGTTTTTGCTTTTTCATTTTGGATGATGCAAAGATGCCCATTGTCTGGAAGACCACCAGAAAATGTTGATTACTTTCTTTTAATTTACTTCTGAGAAGTAAAATCAAAATTGGGAGGGTAGTGTGTTTACTTAGAGTAAAACAAATACAACACTGATCTTTAGAAGTAAATAGATAAAGAAGCAGCTGAAGAGTCTGGATAGCTACTGCTTGTTAGTTTAAATTCCTAACTCAGTTAAATTAATGCAACAATGTCAAGTAGAAAAAAGTTTAATCACTAAGCCATAATCCTACAAAAGCATATGCCTCACTGAAATTATCAGAAAGCCACATGTAAGTAGTTACCCCAGTGGATGTGTGAGACAGTTGGTCCTCGTGGGCAGCTAGTAAATGCAGTAGTAGTAAAGTAAATGAGAAACAGTTTGCCTATGATGTGAAATGCAGTTCTGATGCGTTATGGGGGATTCTAACATGGGATTTCTTTTAAAGAAAGGTTTTGTTTTGAGAAGTAGCTTGGATCTTACTGGATGGCAGGGTACCGTATTTATTTCTTTCCCAGATGAATGACAGAGTTAGTGGCTGAAGAGAAAGCTGGGGATTCATAAGCCCACTTCACCTATTCACCAGCCAAAGCGACTGGCTGAGATCCCGTGGCATGTTATTTAAAAGCTAACTCTGACTCCAAAGGACTTGGGAGCTCTGTCAGGAGGTGCTTGGTGTTCAGGGTGACACTGTGCGGGGGAGCTCTCGGTGCAGAGAACAGCCAGAGCAGGGGCCTGAGAGTATGCTCTAGAGAAAGCATGCCAGGACCTGAGAGCTGTAATCACTCCATCCAGTCGGTGGGATAATTAGGCAGACATCCCTGTGGTTTCTTCTTTGGTGCCTCGACTACGTGAAGGTATTTCAGTTCACTTATAAAGACCCCGCAATCTTTCCCTTAAGGTTCAGACACCTAGAACTCTGTCAAATCTAGAATTCTGTCAAATGTGATTTTATGTATTTATTTCATTTTTAAAGAGTGTACTCCCTGTTGGTCCCCAATTTTTGTTTGAGCATAGAAGGATGTGCATTCAACAAGGAGCATAGCTCTGCAGCTTGATGGTTGTGGCATCCATTTTGGGATGGGAAAGTTATGCTCCTGTTCTGATCTGAAGCCTGATTCTGAGTTTAGCATCCAGCTGGTTTTAGAAAGGATATAAAAATAGACTTTGAGTTGATGCCACGTCTTTCTCATTCCAGCTGTATGCTTTCCTTTTTTCAGTTGTTTGCCACAACAGAGTAAAATCATCAACAAGAGTACCCAGAGATATCCCTTTGCATGCTTCACCCTCGCCCTCTTGCTCCCTTCTTTTTATCCTGAACTTCTGATCGCTCTGGAATTGCCAGCTGAGATATACACCTTCCCAGGCCATGGCATAACACTTGTGGTGTAGCAGCACTGGCAAGAAATTTTATTTGTGGATGCATGTATCCTGTCATTATACTATGAAAAATCACTAGATATCTCTTGGATTTCTAGTGGATAAAGGTCAACCCACAGAGATTGGGCAGGTGTCAAGCTTTTACAGTGCTTTCTCGTCAGACATAGCTGTCAGTGGTGAGTTTAGACATTTTCAGTGCTAGATGGCAGACAAATGCGTGTGGTTTGGTTTGGGTTTTTTAATCTCAGTGTTTGTATGCAGGTGGCTCAGTTCTGCTTTAAAGACCTGTTTATTTTGCTGAGTAATTCAGTCCATCTTCCCATAGAAGGGGGGAAGGAGCAAGAAACTATTATCTCTTACTCTGGGCTATAATTAAAGATGGTTGAACTGCAGATGAGCAATCTCTTTTGAAAATCCTTCTTTTAGAATTCTAGAAGGTTATTTTAGGTATTAGCTCACTTGCAATTTGGATGCAAGGACAGAGACATTGTTTAAGAAATCTAGTGGAAATAATACAAAGATACAGTTATCCAAAATGCCTAAAAATTTTTAGAAGTTTTGGGTAAAAAAATTGAATGTTTCCTGGTTTCATCTTTTTTTCTTCTTCTTTTCCCCCACTTACTGAAAAGGAAGATGTGGGAAAATAATGTATTCCCTTTAAGTTTAGAAAATTCCCTTTCAAACTTCAAAATAGCTAAAATAGCTTAAAAATAAAGAAATGCCTGTATGATTTTAAACTTTGGTAAATAGCCTTTTTTCTGTGAAAAAAACTGCCTTGAAGGTTTTTATATAACTCTCCTGTTTAATGTAATGAAGTGGTCTTCCCCTAAACCAGATAATTGAAAGTGACAGCTCCATATACCACTGAAATATTTTGTTAACAGAAGCTACATCTTAAAGTTAGAGATAAGCATTTGCATCCTAAGGAAGCCTTGGAACTGTAAGGACTTGAAATGGGCAGGTCGGATTTTTTTTTTCTCAAAGCAAGACATAAACCCTGTGTGCACTGCTCTATCCTACAACATTTTGGCTGTAACTGTCAAAGGCTGAAAGAGGAAAACATCGTTTGCTTGGTAACCCTTGCCACCAAAGAGAAGTCCATTGGCTTATGGAGTAACAGACAACTGCAAGAAAGGCAATAATGTTCTTTGTTCTGTCACCCCAAGGTCAGGTCTGTAGTAATCTAACAATAATCTGTTAATCAATAAGATGAATAGTGTTAGTGACAGTATGTTGAGGAACCAAAACCAACACAGTGAATGACTTCCATGTCAAAGACTGACCAGATTTCTTTCCTCCTAGTGTTAAGCTAGTCTATAGTAGCTGTAACATTTACATATCTCTTCCTAAATTTTAGTTTACTGATTCATTTGCCAAAGTCAGGCTTAAATTTTTGTATCTATTCCTACCTCTTGCTTTTATAAAGCCTGCAGAAAAATATTTTGTGGTGTGCGTACATACCCTTTGCTAATGCAATTAGTTTCCATTTCATGAGATCTGAACTTTAATCATATGAGGAGTCATATCCTGCAGCTGTAATAGAACTTCAGGAATTAGGCTTTGGTACTGCATCAAATAAGGACGAGCTAAAGCAAAATAAAGAACAAAACACATGCCAAAATGTTATTTTCCTGACTGGAAGGCTGATGTGAGTTGTAAAGATTAAAAAAAAAAAAAAACCCAACCAAAAAACCGTAACAAATGCCTTTGCATTGGGCACAAACTGAGAGCTAGGGGGGGAAAAAGTTTACATTTCCATGCTATTGGGCTCTCTGTCTTCATCCATCTGTGACCTGTTTGGCAGTTTAAAGAACATTTTAAAATGGTAGAAAGTTCCTGGAAAAAAATTTGCTTTTACAAGTAGGTAAAAATTGGTGGATAGGTAAAAGAGAGAGCTTCAAGTTAGGGTCCCCTGCCTTTTCTTCTTTGTCCTTCCGAAAGTCTGAGCTCAGCACCTATTGTGTCTGACTTGGCTCACGGGCTGATGGGTCAAAATGCCGTTATTAGCCAGCTGACTAGCGTAAGTTAACTCTGGTCCAGTTTTTAATTAATAGAGAGAACAGTCTGTGGGTATGGAAAGAATAAAATTAGAAAATGGAGGAAAAACTACAAGTACTGTGGAAAAAATGAGCTGGGAGAGAACATGGGGTCAAGTGCTGAAGACTGTTACACACAAGAGCACAGTAAATCAGGGCTCCTTTTGGAATTACTTAATTTATTATGGAAATGTGAACTTTTGACATTTTGTGTGAAATTCTAGTATTTATAGACATTTACATATGTAAATAAACTTGGTCACACATACCTATGTATTTAACATACTTAGGAATTACTCTGCAGCACAGGTTATTATGTACATGACGATAACAAGGAGATTTTTATTTCCAGAGTTTACTTTCGTATGCCAACCTGACCCCAGCAAGGAGAGTGAGCTGTCAGACCATAAAAATAAAGGTTAGTGTGATTTTTTTTTTTTTCCCCCCACGTGTGATGTTGTGCCCTATGAGGACAAGCCTTTTTCCCTTTCCATGTCCTGCTGTCCCGGGTGGTGGTTGGTGCTGCCTTCCCCCATCCTCTCCATGGCTCTTCTCCCTCTTTCTGTGCTCCCAGCTTCCTCGCGTCTCCAGCAGCCATCACAGCTCTCTATGCTGAACTGATTTATTGTCCTGCAAGTGTCAGGAGTGAAGGGCTACGGAAGAGCGTGTGGGAGATGGGGTGGTGGGATGGAGAAGAGGGTCCTGTGGAGAGGGCAGAGAGGGAGGGAATCTGCCATAGCTCTTGCCTACTGTCTGGAGCCAGATGCTTTATGCATTAACCTGTACATTATCTGAGGGTTATCTGCGTACTATTCTTTCAGGGGATACTGGTTTATCTGAGGGTGGATGATATATGGAAAACAGTAATTAATCTTTTATCAGTTACAACCGGTCCAAATGCTTACTGCAGAAGATCAGACTAGAAGATAATCGTAGTTTAGGTCCTTTCAGTGTTAAAATCTATTATGTGTTGGGTTCAGTGCCTTTTTAGCTGGAAGATGATCGTTTATAACGTTTAGAAACTCTCTTATGTTTTGCCATTAGCTGCCTGTGACCTTTAGCATATGCCAAGCATATGGTGGATTTCTGAATGCTTAAACTGTAGCAGCAAGGTGCTATATTCCCATTATTTAGTTGTTTTTAACTCCCAGTTTTGGCATGAGACCACTGTAGATGGGAATTTTTCTATTCACTTAATTTATTATGAAAAATAAATCTTTCCTTGTTGATTTGTTGATGTATTCACTTTGTTTCTGCAGAAACAGCAATAGATCTGGTAATAATAAGATAGTTGAAAGCAGGAAGCATTACTTTCTACTCAAAGAAAGGACAAATCCCTCACATTTCTAAGTAATCTGATATAACAAGGCTTGTAAAATACTTACTTTACACGTACGATCATTGCAAGATAAACATTTCATATTACTTTGTCTCGCACAGTGTGCTGTACTAGACCATTATTTCCAAATGTTTTCATTAACATCGGGTGATTTGCTTTGGGTGATTGTTTGAGCTATATCAAACCTGAGCATGAGAGACTGTGCTTTAGCCCTTTATTTGGAACTGTAAATAGTCAACTCTGAGAGCAGGCTCTGGGAGACCCAAGGCAGGCACTCAGCAGTGAGGCACTGCAAGTTAGGAGATGTAGGGGGG
>VZSC01014411.1:87668-125901 GCA_013398225.1 Steatornis caripensis
GGGGGGGGGGGGGGGGAAGGAAAATGAAAAAACCAATTTGACTTAATTTCAGCGGGATCAAACAAACAATGACGTTCTTGTCTTTTTTTGTATATATAACTTGTGCATTGGTTCACCTAACCTAACTATTCCTCATCATTTTTTTCCTTATGTTCTGTGGCTGTTGATGACCCGCTAATTTATTCCTTCTGTTCTTTATGAATTTTGTCTGTTGCCAAAAATTGCCCTCAAATGAGGGTAGTCAAATGAGAGCATTTTCACATCTCTCTTAAGCACCCTGCATGTGTTCTGCTTTAAAAAAAAAAAAGACTTTATTTTATGAGGATTTTTTTAAACCCACAGAGCTGTGAAGCTTACTGTAATTTACAGAAAGCTTTATGACTGAGAGTGGGTAGGAGGAGAAAAAGGGAAAAAAAAATAAGTCAAGAGGAGGTGAGGAGGTCTTTGAATAAAATAAATAAAATGAGGCTACACCAGTGCTTCTGTGATAATGGTAGGAGAAGGAGACAGAGAAGTGCTAACAACGTATTTCCTAGGTTTCACTGAAGTAAAATTAGAAGCAATCTTGGCAGTCGGTGACCAGGGAAATTGTCTTGTCTGTTCCCTTCAGTTTTAATGTTCTTGTCTATAAATGGAATTAACACCTTTAATTTCATTAAGACATTAAAGTCAAGAATAAGTTTTTGTCACATATCTTTTGATAAAATATTGAATAGAAAAGAAGAGATTAAACGGATGTTGATTAGACCAGAAAATGTGTCCTGTGCAGAGAAATATGTGAAGTTTTTCTAGAAACACACAAGTAAGTGTAAGTATTGTTGGCCTTTAGTTTGAGATGGCTGTATGATGAGTTGTACTGGTTGTGCTTGGTTTGTGCCAGTAAGATACCAAACTGGAATGCCATTTTAATGTTAATGCTAATTTTACTGTGAAAGAATATACGCCATCAGCTGTCCTCCCGTATGAAAGCAGCAATTACTTTTGAAAGTAGCGGATATCCTGATAATCAGGGCTAACACAGAATTACAGAAAATTGAGTTTTGTTCTAAGGAAAATTTTAGGGACTTTTGAAAAAAAATACTCTTTGCAGTAATTTTTGTCACGCTGTCCTTATAAATTCAAGTTATCCTCATTGTTGTGGGACCCAAATGTGTTGTCTGAGAGGGAAAGAAAACATGTAAGTTACTTTCAGTAGCTTTTCATGTGTAATAAAACTTTGCGTTAATATTGAGCACCGTATGACTAGAAGCAAGAGCTAAAAACTTCAGTGACTTTGTACTTTGCAATCAACTCATGAGGCATCTAAAAGTGAAATTGTCTGAATTTCGGTGGAGCGAAATAGGGATCTGTAGCAACTCCAGAAGCTAGTGCCTGGCTTAAATAGGTAGAAGTGTAACATGTGGGACATGGGTTTGCATGTTTTAGCCAAATGTATCCCTAGAAAGGAGAATTCCTACCACCCTTTCTGGTGGCTAACGGCTTTTGAAGTAATTGCAGCCTGTTGTTCTGGAGGCACGAGAGGGATTTTAGTGACTCCAGTGGAATCGTTCCAGATGTGGTGGAAATGAGATCGCGTTCTGGGCCTCCTTTTATAGCTCTGGTGAGATACAAGATTGCAAAACCCACACAAGAGACTGTGTCAGCTCAAGGAAGCTGCCCTTTTTTTTGCCTTGGGCAATGAGGAGTTGTCTACTCAGAGCTTGTGAGTGCCAGGCCATAGACTTTCATCATGTGCAGGGAAACCTGTGCTGCCCTAGCAACTCCCAATAACACCCTCTCATCCCCCAGTTTTACTCTAGGAGGTGCCTTTCCAGCCATACGATGAGTGACCCAGCATGCTCAGAAGTCACGTGTGATCGTTTTGGCTATACACACAGCAATGCAGCCTCCATATGCGAAGGGCACAAAGATAAAGAGAAAGGAAAAATACTCTTTTTCTTTGGAGGAACCAAGATTGATTGGCTCAGTGCTGGTTTACCAGCAGTCTATGAACAGCTACGGCTGTTTTCTTTCCCAACGTGACGCAATTTCAGGCCTCTACTTCGTCTGTAGAGGCCTATATGTAGTTTTCTTTTTCTCATTGGTAGAACATTATTAAAATCCATTCTGTACATTTTTAGCCTAAAATGGCATTTTAAAGTTATGTAATAAAAGTGTTGTGAGCTGGAGCTTTAGTTTGTGGGGAAAGGAATTGCTCTATGGGATTGAAAAAGATGAAAACCTATGGGGTTTGAAGTTCTGAAGCCACAAGCAAGGACATTATTATTCATTGGAAGTCATTTTTTTGACCCAGAGAGCACTAGTTTTCTTTATGAACTGAAAACTACAGCCCCTGTATATTCTATTATAGCTTAAAAAATGCTTTTAAGAATAGTTCAACACATCTACTTACCCACTGTGAGAGCTTTTTTGTTAGATCATAAGGGTCTGATTCTGTCCCGTAGCTGTGTTGGAAGGGTGGGAAGCAAAATGAGCGGGACTACTCCTCGAGCAACTAACTCGTGGCATAAAGATAGACCTGGGCTCTGAGGTATCTGGCCACCAATAGCAGCAGTCATGGGACAGTTCCAGGAATAATAGTGGCAGCCATTAAAATAATTGTAAGTGGAAAATTGTCCTCAGTTTTTACAATTTCTGTCCCTCAGATGTCTGCATTTAATAATCACATTCTAGTATTTTCATTATTACTCATTAAAATAGTACAACTTTCTGGTCTGCTGAGAATGCAAGTGGGGCAATTACTTAGATAAAGACATCTCGACGTTTCGCTGGGACAAACTGCCTTTTGACAGAACAGAAAATGCAGGAAATCCTCACTTCTGACAAACCCAAGAAAAATGTGAGATTTCACCAGTTTCTCTAAAAACAATATTTTTTATTTTTAATTTTTTTTTTCAGCCCTGCTGTAATTGACACCAAATGTTCAAGGCAGTGACTGCCTTGCAGTTGGTTACTGCATCTCTACCATGCAAATTGAAAACTACTCTTCTCTCAAACTGTTTTAGCATGAAGGAAGCAGTTTTGAGAACAGCTTTATTTTGATTTTTAAAGGCTGCTGATGCACGTCATTTAGACTTGTAACCCCTTTATGGAGAAAAGATATAGTTGCAAAACAGAATACATTTTCAAAAATGACCAAAGATAATTTCTAATAAATCATACTAATGTAGAGCTCTTAACAATGCTGATTAGAAGAAAGAGTAAATCACAATGAAAAACCTTATAAATACATAATCCGGCCTTAAAAATACATTTGCCACTGGTAATTAAAATCTTGACCTCTGCAATGAAACCACAGGGAACGTACCTCGGTGAAAATTTAAGGACCTTGACATTTGTGTAGCGTATAACCACATAATCCCCCGGAAGTACTGGACAGGCATACCGATGTCTGATTGCATATATCACAGTAAGACATTTCAACATGGCTAGTCTAGACCTTGGAAAGAAAGAAAGAAGGAAAGAAAGAAAGAAAGAAAGAAATCAGGTAAAGGTAAACAATTTAAATTACGTCTTTTTACTTCTTGTTCGCTGCAAGTGTTTTTAAAGATTGAGGTAGCATATTTACGTAGTTTTAAAAAAGGAAATAAGTATTTCTCAGTCCTGAGTGACATCTTAGTTCCGTGTAAAATGCAAGCGATTCTCTCCCACTGAGACAGAAGTTGGTGTCTTATCTACCGTGTAAATCAGTGAAAGTAAGCGTGCTATCATGTCTATACTTACTGATGGCTGGCTTTAGATGTTGTTGTTATTTTAAGTTTCATGTGAAAAAAAATTGATAAAACATTGAAAAACTTTAAAAAAGTCTTCAGGTCTCTTTACGCTGTTGTTTACTATATACGTAGCTGGTATTAAAGGGTATGGTGCCTGATGTGCTTATGAGATTCCTGTGTCAGCTTCTTAGGTGAACCTATACCTGTCCATACCTTCATTTCAAATAAGTCATCCTTAGCTATATCTGGACTGTGGGACTCTGGGTACTTACGACTAGAGGTGGTGAACAAACCAAAGTTAGCCCTCGTCCTCCTCATATATTGTTTCCATGCAAAGCAGAACAATCCTGAAGGCTGTAGTGTCGTGCTAATACCCTTTGTGTGCAGATTAGGCATAGCCTACAGATTTTCCGTACGAGGTATGAGTATATCCTTTCTGATAGATTCTTGCGCTTCATCACCTTGGAATATTCTGCAGCATCAGAGGTTCTCAGCAACATGGTACTTTCTTGGTGTGCTAAAGTACTGTGATTGATGGAAAACAACTGCACGATATTTGAAATGATAAGGACTTCCGCAATCTGGATTTTCTTAAGTTCGCTTAGCCCACATGCAGAATTCATTGCCAAAGAGATCTCCTCTGCTAATTGCCCAGACTCCCCATACCAGGTTTAGGGAATATGTTGGGGCATATGCCCGACAAATAGGCATGAGGCACACATAGCAAATCCAGCCTTACCTGAAGGATCATTAGAGCCAAGAGAGTGCCCCTGATAGCCTTCCTGCCTACCTGCTGCGCTGAGCACCGCTCGGGAGATGAAAGCATGTAGTCTTTCATTTCTGACTGAAATTCTCTTCTCTCCAAACACTCTATGAGACAACTCTCTGGATTTTTTTTCTCCCCTCTCGTTTGATTGAAACAGACACCTGACATACTGCAGGAATTTTAGAGTTACTGGATTAGTGGCTAGACTGTGTGTTGGTTAATTTTCTGTTTGACTGAATCCGTTATTGAACTAGATACATCCCAGATTTTATTCATGTCTTGTGATAATATAGACAGTTGTTTTCCACAAGGAACTCCATAGTCTCTATAGTAATTGTGGATAAAGTGACCTAGTTATTGGATATTAACATGATTACTGAGCTAGACTGGCTTTGGTTTCTATCTTTGTCGCTGTCTAGCTGATGATGAGCAGAAATGTACAAAAAATACTAAAAAAAGTTTTAAGCATAGACTTTGAAGGCATTGTATTCCATACATTAAATAATTTTTCTGTCGTGGTATTAAGCTCTGAAGTGACATTAGGATAAAACGAATGCATGGATTATTTGTATCCAATCAGATGGTTAGGTATACATTTTTCTTTTTTTTTTAATCTTGAAACTTCATTTACTTTTTCAACCACACACATTACAAACGTATGCTATTTTCACATATTACTTTACCTTCCTTTAGAAAACATTAATCCTTCTCTCTCCTGGCACCTTTAGGCAAAACTGCAAGAGTCGTCCTTTAAAATAGCTTTGTAAAAAAACCAAAATGTTCTTTCCTTCTCAGTCACCATCTCAGTTATGGCAAGCTAAGGAGGAATGCAAAGCAGAAGCCTTGAAATCCTCGGACACTTCTGCCTTGAAGGACAGAAAAACAAAGCGTCTGTACAAGATGCTTTTGCAGTTTTGCATCTGCACTTGGTCACAGGTCTCTCCTGGGTTGGGGAGCTTATGGTGGGTCTTAATCGTTATGACGCAAGGTTCACGGAGCAATTAATTGTATGAATACCTCTTCACACCTACGTTCTTGTAGCTACTGTGGGCAAAAAGACAAATCAACATACCAAATCTGAGACATGTTGTAACAAAAGGTTTCAGAGGGGGGCTGAATTGCTTTGGTAAAAATCTTGGCCATCAGTTTCAGTCAAAGTTATATTGTAATTGTTCCTTTTGGTTTTGAATCCCCAAAGCAATAAACATTTCCACAGTGAATAAAAAGAACCTGCTGCATTACCAGCTTACCTACATCGCTTGCCAAATGAAAACTAGGCCTTTGGTTGAATTATTATTTTTTTTAAAATAGGAACTTAACAGTTAGTTCTGTTTTCCAATGAATTAGTTTACAGGCATTTCTGTAGTCACTGAAAAGTTACTAGTGGTGACTGCGTTCGATTCAATCATATTTGAAACGGAGCAATAGAAGTGAAAAAATCAGCAATCCATTGAAACGTCTCGCCATAATACATTCAACACACTGTGCTGTAATATGTATATGAATTGGTTGGCTCGTCTCCATCAAGACTATTATAATAAAAACTTTCAACAGTTCCTTGCTTACATGGTTGTAATTTTCACAAGCTCATCTCAGGAAGTTAGACACCCATTTTGTATTGAAAATTAGTCTCTGAAAATCCCAGCTCTAACTGAGAAGTTAACAGCAGAAGTACAGGATTTTTAATATTCTGAAGACACCTGATTTTCAAGTTATATGTCTGGTCATTGCTATAACGCATCATAAGAATATTTTAAAACTTCTGTCTGGCACTTCTGTTTCACAGCATTCAAATTCTTTCTATAATGTTTATTAACTGCAGTGCACATGAAACAAAATTATAAAACTAATTTTTATTAGAATAAGGAATCTCATAGAAATTAGTAAGTGTCACTGGAAGGTACTAACTTTAACATTTTCAATACACAAACATTTTAATGACTTGTTTTCTTGATTTGTGTCACTGATATAAAAGTTTTCTTGTGATATTAAATTACTAATTTCAATTTTGTTTTATTTTACATTTAGGTTTAGGCATTAGGAATCATTATGAACTATTTTATTTGAATAAGTTATTAATTTTTTAAAATTATGTGTTTTAATTCGTCCGACGTAAACTTTTACGGTTTGTATTCTATGAAGAATTTTTAATTTTGACAACTTTCTATGCAATAATCAGAGCTAGTCTGAGCGTGAAATTCCCATTTAGTCTGTGTCTTTCACATTGTTATGAAATTAGAAATATTCAATTTATTCAGACATTCAATTGAGCTTTTTGATCTCCCAAGTATGAGTTTTCATGGGTTAGAGAATTGTTTTTCAGTCTAGACTCTTTGACCTTGTTCGGATTTCAAAACTTACATTTATAATTGTGATCTTCAGTTTTACAGTTTCTGCAACACAAGATCAACCAAAATTTATGGTTATCTTTCTGTTATGAATTTTAAGATGCACTCTCTATCCTGACTCAGTGAACTACTTACAGCAGAGAGATTATCAGGAGTTAACAATGCAATGTCTAAAAAGTGTTAAGTTAATACACGTACTGAGTTCAGTTACGTAACTCTCCCATAGTTACTAGTGATTTTATTCATTCAAGAAGCATTTCTAAATTCATCACTCAGAAAAAATTATACTGACTTTTTTTTTTCCCCACACAGCACATGAAGTTGTCGTTATTGGGTTTCCTCAAAAAACAGAGAAGGCTGCCCATTTATCAAATTTCCCAGTGAGCCCTTTCATGCTTTCGTTCTTAGCAGCTCTCTTGAACACGATGAGTTTCTTAAACGATTAAAACTCCTCAAAACCATCTCATCATCCTTTTCCCATTTCTTTTGCCATGATAGCTATAAAAAAATGAGTGACTAAATAGCAACGGGTTTATGGCTGTAATTACTACCTACCAGGCTGTTCATAATAATTTTGTTGCTTTTATTGCTCCCTTCTTGGGCTTATTGAAGCCACCTTTTTCCCCGCTGTAAGTTCACTTTCTGGCAGATGGCAGGAGATTTCCTGGCATGTGTTCAGGAGACCAGAACTCTCTGTTTGTTTCTAATTTCTGTGAAAAGAGTAAATATTTTTGGGGGTTTCTGGGGGTACAGATTTGGCATTAATTTCTTAGAAGGTTTTTGTTTGGTATTTTTTTAGACAGGGAGTATTACTATTTCTGTCCAGTTCTGCTCTTGGATATTTCAGTTGATATCAACATGTCAACTTGGAAAATTAAGATTAGGTTTGTATTTAAGTGCTTCGTTGCATTGGCAGCCTCGGTCAGCTGCTACAAATGTATTCCGCTGGCTTTGTTAGAAAAATTAGTAGAACGTATAAAACTGCAGTTTGTTTAGGTTGAAAATCAGGTAAGTATGTTAACAAGCACAATTTGTTTCTTCTCTTTCTGTTGTAATATTGTTAAGGGCTGGAGAGAGGGAGAAATGATCAAATTTACAATCTGGACACTAATGCCTTTTAAATACAATAGCTGAACCCTCCAAACTCCAGGCTGATTTTATTAAAGGACTGTAGCAGGATGTAAAAATCAGCATATTAAACTATTCTAGTTTCTGGTGGAAAAAATTATATTTTATGGATATACGGCCAGAGTTTTATTCTGGTTTGCATTATACTATTTCAGTGAAAGCACAAGCATATCATTAGATCCAGGTAATGCTTTCTTAGTTAATCTGTAGGCAGAGCTCTGTCTTGTTAACTCCCTACCCATGAGAAATCCAGAGCAGCGTTTCAGTATTGTGTATTTCTTCGTAAGTGTACACGGTCATATTCTTCCAGCTGCAGGGAGAGTCTCCTGAACAGAGTGCATATAAATAGCACAAAATGCCCCTTATCCTGTTTGGAGTTGCACAGATCAAAAAAGAGACTAAGAGTTCAGGAATGCAGAGAGATTTCATCTTATTTATTCACGTTGTTGGGTATATGATTTTTGTTAGGGAGGGCTTTTTTCGGTGTTAAGGTGATCAAAGTCAACTCACCTACTAAATGGTTCAAGTACAAATTAAGTGTTGGCGTATCTTGTCAGAGTTGGTATTGCCAAGCATAAATTGGAGTAATCTTTCAAGGGCAGCTATGAGAGCCAATTACTGCAAGCATTTCAATTCTCTAGTAAGTAGTGTTAGACAGAAATAACAAGTACAAAATTACCTTGAGTGGGACTAAGTAAGCGGGGATTCTAGCACGAAGAAAACCTGAGGTTCACATCCTAAGCGCTATTTAGAGAGGTAGGTTGTTTAAGCACAGACTGGATGGAAGAAACTGCAAGGAAAAATAAGAGCAGCAAACTAGAAAGGCAGGAAAATAAATGTGTGGGTTGCAATTTCCCACAGTCAGCCAGGTCATTGCTAAGTGGCAGCTGCTGGTCCTCGGAGCCTGCAGGATGTTTCCTCTCTGTCTAGCAGAAAGCGCAGGCATGATGCTGGACATCACTTACTCATTTTTTCTAGTAGAGAAAGCTAAGGTAGATTAATGCAGCCGCATATACAGAAAGGTGATCCAAAAGCCTTTTTTATAAAAAGAAGTTTTCTCTGAAACTGGTGCCATCCATCTAAAAATAGCCATTACAGCTCCCCTTGTTCCTCATGTGTTTATGACAGTCTGTTTAAGAAGCGGCATCCATTTGCACAGCAGTTTTGCAAGGTTAGGGTCATTAAACATTTTCAAGACAGGTTTGGGGAGCTGGAGGGAAAGGGAGGTAGGGCGGTGGTTTTCCTGGTTACTTGTTCTACAAACTGAACTCAAAATTAATGTGTACTTTTGTACTTGTGGCTTATGCATTAGTAAGAGTTGCAAGGATTCAGTAAAAGGAACTCTGTTAAGAAGTGTGCAGTTCTCACGTGGGTTCTGACTGACAAATGACACTGCTGAGGCCAAAATTAAGGGTAGGTTAAGTGGAATTTACCCACCTCTGCTTTTTGGCTCCTTTTGCAATAGAAAGGAAAAGGAATTGCTTTTGATTTTGCTTCTCAACACTTCTGAGAATGAGAGAAAAATTGTTAGAATCATGAATTTGAAGCCTTCGTTTCATAAAACGTCATTTTTCCTGAATGAAAAATTTCAGCTGTTTTCACTTTACACCTTAAAAATCTGATCAGACTTGTTCCTTGCTTCCTGTGGAATAGATGTAATACATAATTTTTAGAGAAAACTCAAAACTCGCATCTCAAAGCATTTAAAAATACTTTAGAGATGGATCAACACTTGGTGTGTTTAATCAAAATGTTTATTAGACAATGAGAAGAACTTTATTCAGGTGCAATTTTCTTTATGTTGGCGCTAAGGGAAAAAGTGTTTAGAAGTACGGAGATCTGTTAATGACTAATGTTAGAAGTCAATTTTAATAATAGTCCATCTGAGTATATACTCAACTGAGTGTGTTCAGCTAATAACGTTATAGAAAACTTCAGGGAAATACCCAAGCCTGTATAGCCGGCTATCTCTGGCATCCACTGGAGATCATCCAAAGATGTTTCTTTGGAGAAATCTGTTATTCAGGCAAATGAAATCAAAATACTTCAAAGTGTGTGGATTGGCCGCCAGCAGTTCTGGAGCAGGATAATCCAGGGATGATGTCTATTTGCAGAATGCTATGGTAATACATGAAGAGAACTGATTATTCAGTGACATGTTTTAAGGTTCTAGGCGGGGGGAATGGGAATGTTTTGTGTTGGAAAATTTGATTAGGGCTTGTAATTGGGAATTCGGCAATGCCGTGTTACGCCTATGTGAGCAAACAGCAGGTCTAGGTGTTGGAGTGAATTGATTCACACATAAAATAGGAACTCGTTTAAGCTTCCACCTAAGTGGACCTTTTGCTAACCTTAATGCTGTATAGAAACTGGTTCTCTTTTTTTTTTTTTTTTCAGGGATCTGTTATTTGTGTTTCTCAAAAAGGCCAGAAATGTAAATGCTACCGTAGCATGAGAAAGGAAAATTTTTGGACATATTTCTAAGGCATAGACATGCAGACAAAGGACATACTGGAAAGCTTGCAAGGAAGGTCACTCATGTGATTCAGTCCAGTTTTGCATTCTCAGGATGACTACATACTTTGGACAAGGTTAACATAAACACCCAGTCACTTGAGTTGTTATTCAAGCCGAAACTCTGACCGTTTGTGTTTTTTTCATCAGCAGATCTGTTCTTCTTGAAGTTTCCAACACCATTAATTACAGCCAGACGTTTGGTTTTTGCATAGCACTTGATATAACGAGATATAATCCCCCTTTGGGCACTTATGAAGAGTAATTGCAGATTTGCAAGATTTATAGTAGCATCTCCTAATATCTTGCAATACGAGTAACTTTTACTACAAGAGGTAAATTGGCACAATCGCAAAATATGGCAAAATTTTGCAAAATACCTTATGTTATCTCTCATGAAAACTATGAAGGTATTGCCTGCCACTTTTGTGTGTTTATTACTGATTATTCTGCAAGACTGTATTTCAAATCTGCTGCTTTTGAACATGAACAAATCCAGACTAAACAGGATACAGTCAGAGATGAAATACTGTGTTTGTTGAGATATCAGCATAGAGACATCAGCAATTTTTTAAATGGGAAAATTGAATTATGGGTGCCATGGGCTGACAAGTCAGAAGTAAATGTAGTAATATAACCTACATTTCAAGAGGAGAAAAGGTTGTGCTGAAGATAATGATCCTTCAGAATTTGAAAACTATGCNTGTTGAGATATCAGCATAGAGACCTCAGCAATTTTTTAAATGGGAAAATTGAATTATGGGTGCCATGGGCTGAGAAGTCAGAAGTAAATGTAGTAATATAACCTACATTTCAAGAGGAGAAAAGGTTGTGCTGAAGATAATGATCCTTCAGAATTTGAAAACTATGCATCTTTCTGCAAATATGAGAAGAGTTTTCCTCTCCATTCCCATTTATGTCTTTGCCAGAAGTTAAGGCTTCCTGTAGCTTCCGGGAATCAAATACATCCATAAATATCCTTCACTCAGTTGCAGCAGACTGCTACCATCTGCTTGCAAAGTCCTTTAGCAACCTGTGCCTAAATAGTCTCCAGCGCGTACTCCCATCATCACCACAGCCACTACCTGGCATCCATTGGGTTCAAAAGAACCTGTTGGCCATTTCACACTTTCTGAAACTTCTTAGCAGAGACAGGATTGCATTCATTGTCACTTAAACCCTATGAGGTACTTAGAGAGCCCAGAAAACTGATGTAACAGCACTATGGAATCTGGCTACACCACAAACAAAACTGGGGGCAGCCAGCAGTCTGTAGATGGTGACAAAGTTAGAAAGTCTATATACTGCTCTGATTTACAGGGACAAGAGTACCTATTTGGTTATCCACTATATTCCACAGCCAAAAAAAAAGCAGCTAGCTCAGGCAGAAGGAGGTTATACGATTTTATCTGCAATTAGTCTGCATCTTCGTTTTTCTCTGTTATTGCTATTCCATGGCAAATTAATACTCCGTATTCATAGTAGTAGTAGTTGGGTGCCAGTCTCGTATCTGTATTTAATACTGCGCTGGTCCTCTTTGCTTCAGAAAGCCTAGTGGGAGAAAGAAAGGTTAGTCGCATCACACACCTTGTACCCTCCTATGCATGGGCCACAGCTCTTCTTTCAGCACCTCTTGCTGCCTTGCCTGCGTCAAGGATGCAGCCTGCACACGAGCTGCAGCTTTAGGAGGATCTGCTGCCCTTTTCCTGCCACTCTCACGCAGAGATGCCATTGTACATGAGCGGAATTTTAAAGTATTCACAGCTTGCTTATTAGGGAAAAGAAGTCATCTGGTAGAATGAGAAAAATCATGCGCTCTGATATGACTGTAAATAACTGCACTTAAAATGAAGTCAAAGTGTGACTATGCCAGCTTCCAGGAGAAGACGGGATTTTTTCGTGGCAGACTTATCACTGGTTTCCTAAATGAACCAAGATAAATAGAATACACTCTTTCATGTGGTTGCAGTGATTAAAGCAAGGTCCTCAAGTTGGCAGCCTATCATGGGGGGGTTCAAAGTGGAAATGAGACTGGCTTTTTTCTTTCTTTCAGAGAATCCCACTGCTATTTGTACGTAGTCTATCTTGGTGACTGGCATACGCTGGAATACATGCCGTCTGTGGGCTTGGAAATATCATGGCAGTAATCAGAAGTGCACTGGTCCTTATGGCAGGCATCAAATGGGCTACTGCCAGGTCTTTGAACTACAAAAATAAATAGAGAATAGAACAGCATTGTATTGGCAAAGCCCGAGGCCCGGTCGTCTGTCTTGGAGCATGCTCTGGTGAGAGTGTTTAACTTGGATTTTGTCCATCACATGTGGTAGCTGCAAGAGTGGAAGAACAGAACAATGTTAGACGGTACATTTAATAGTGTGTTGGCTTAGCAGTCCTCAGGAAACTGTTACTCCCATTTTCTCTCCTAGAACTTTGAGCTCTACCCTCTTTGCTGAGCTTCTGTGGAAGTGGAGATATATATATATATATATCAGATAGTGCAGTTTTCTCCCTAGTCCTCCAAGGAACCCGTATGCACACATGACCCCTGAAGAAAGAGCTCTGCGTGCAGATCTGAAACATGTGCTTATGGCTACGATAGGACTTGTGCAGTTTCATTGGCAGGTCTGACAGTTCTTATTTACGGGATGCTCTGGGTGCACCGCTCTGCCCCAGAGGACTTGGGAGGCAGAGGAGGGGAGCAGCACGTTTGTTGGTTTTTGCTGAGGCGCGCTCTTTTCTTCTGCCTGTCGCCAGCAGTCTGTGGAACAAACTACAGCCTCCTCTTTCCTTGCTCGGTTATGTTTCTGCGCCAAAAGGGAGTGTCCTGCCAGCGCCTCAAAGTGCCATATACCTGCCTACCTGATTGCTAAAACCGTGTGCGTGCAGGGTGTATTCCTGGAAAGGTGCACCACCGTTTTCGTGCACTGTGCATTACAGATGACTAAGCAAGTTTTCATGGCTGAATGAATTTGTTATGGATGATCAAACAGGGTTTCTGAAGAAAGGAAAAATGAGTATGAAAATTTTCCAGTGAAGGACTAGTGCAGCTTTTATTTATGACTCGCTTAGTTCTTTGATAGAAGTTTTTTGGGTTTTTTTGATTCATTAATTGTTTGATATAACGTTGGTGAAAGAAGGGAGAACTTAAGAAAGGATTAATCCCCTAGTAGAATCCATTTGTTTTGTGTCACTTTGGGAATGCAAAGCAGCCATGAACTCAGTTCCTGACTATTCCAAGTTATCAAAATGGCACAAATCACTGGAAATGCAGCCTTGCATTGTGAATTACTGGAAACTAATTCACAGTAACTATGTTCCAGTTTGAGGTACGTTTCCAGCATTTTTTTAAATGATCAGCCTATGTTCTGAAAGGGAAATATACACTGCAGTGAAAATTTTGTGAGTTCTCGAGCGAACGCTTTATAAAATTAAGACTATTTTATTTAGCTTTATAGCAGTGACATTTTGTTTATCGCAAAAATTTGTTTGTTGAGAACTTGCTGGCTCCGTTACCGTCCAGAAGCAATGTGGGAAATGTCTGGGAGAGATGCGCTGTGTAATACGTGAATATGAGATGAAGCTCTCCTTTTCAGCCGGTCTGCAGTGGTGGCCAAGCCAGTGGCCAGCCACGGAGTAAGGGCAGAGGCGGTGGCAGCTCCTGCCAGGGTCTTCCCCAGCTTCCTCCCGAGCAAGGACACAGCAGCGCACACGTGCTTTCAGAATGCTACTGGAAAGGTAAAAAGGAGGATACTGTAGGCTTTGTTGAAACAATTTAGAGAGAAGAGGGATAGCTTATGATGATTTTTGCCTGGCTTAGTGTGTGACTACTCTGAACAATAAGCAGTCCATAGTGTGGTAAAAACATTTAGTTAACTTAGCAAAATACGGGTTGTTTTTTTCTGGTGAATGCCAGAGATCGTGTCATTCCACTCATTATCTGTATCGGAGAGCTTTAAGTAGAAGTTGGAACTCTGTCTTTACTCAGCTCCATGACATTAGAAAGAGATTATTTTCATCTGACATAGCTGATGCTTTCTATTTCACGTTTGCAATATCAGTTCACTGGGCTACATTTTTTGCATTTAGCTTAAAGGCATGTTGATCACTTCCAATTAAAGTAACATTTACCTAAATACTCATCTGAATGGAAGAGGTAACTCACCCTCGTTTATGGTCCAGATGCCTGTTACCCTGCTGTGCTTTGTTTCTGCGCTATGGTTTCCTTCTAAGGTACAATGGCAATAGAAATACATTAAAAATACATAAGAAAATTCATCTTTTTATGATTTCTCTCCTAACTGAAGCAAAATATCATCTGTATGACATGGTGGTGGAAAGCCTGATTCGTAGAACAAATTGCTGTAGACGTATGTGACTGAATAGAGGAACTTTTGGGATTTCATCTGCAATGCGATTTGAGTCCTCAGTTATTCACCCTTTNATATCATCTGTATGACGTGGTGGTGGAAAGCCTGATTCGTAGAACAAATTGCTGTAGACGTATGTGACTGAATAGAGGAACTTTTGGGATTTCATCTGCAATGCGATTTGAGTCCTCAGTTATTCACCCTTTAGACATATAGCTGTGGGCTGGCAGCAGAACATTCGTTCTCTGAACTTGTGTTACTGACAGGGGATACCGTTCTTTTGTCTTGTTTTCTTTGTACATGATAGTAACAAACTGATTATTTAGATACGAGGTGAATGAACAGAATGCTTGACGTGAGCCTTCAAAATCAGCTTCATAAACAGACCTTGAACGATAAAGCTCTGTAAATCCTTCCTCAAAGAGGTAGACTTCCATGGCTGTTACGATGCTTAGCTTCATTTCTGGTAATTTTCTATGATACTTAAATGATGAAACTCAGTCTGTGTGGTATCAGGCTGGTGGCTTGCTGCTGAAATGCTCCTACATGCTTCCTCCTGTTGTCTGAGATGGATCACAAGTACTGCCTCAGAGCATTCTGCTGCAAAGGACCTTGGTTTTGGAAAGGTCTTGTAACAGAAAGACCCCAGGGCTGTCAATGTTTCTAGTTTTTCAAGAAATGATTTTCAAAAAGGCTTTTTTTTTTTTCTCTCAAACTCCCTCAAATACTTTGGTTTCTTATAAAATGCAGACATATTTCTAAACTGAAAATTTTTTAACTCCTTCTAAAGTTTATAAACTACAGATGCAATATCTATCTCCCTTTTTTTTTACCTGCACGCTATGTTTTTTTACAAACTCTTTACCCTCAAAACCTTAAAAGAGTGAGGTTTTTTGTAGTATGTGTACCCAAAGTGTCTTTTACGTATCTAAGTGTTTAAAGTAGGGTAAGCCTTTTTTTTGGCTTGTAGCTGTTTCAAGTGCTTCGTAAACAATATTTATATATTTCCACCACGTGTATTTTTGTTTTTCCGGTCATTCCACTATGTCAGCTAGCCCAGAGATTTCTTCTGTCCTTTAAGTTTTCAAGTAACCACTTGGATTAGTTAATTATACTCTGCTTCACAGAAAGAGTAATTCTAGAGTAATCACTGTGCCTAACCAAAAGAAAATCAATGTGGCACGTGTACCTTTGCATATGAGAGTACAATGGCACTCTGTAGCATCTTTGGTAAATAGAAATAGGCTGCGTAAGTTTAAAAACCTTTTGTTTATCCCATGTAAGAAAGAATGAGGTTCCATTATTTCATCTTGAGCAGCAGGCTATTGTGTGTAATCAGACGATGATCTGATTTGCCTGATGTTTTACATTTCGTTCCCATCAGTGTAATAGTAGCGATGAAAAAAGGCTGAACTGGAATGCATCCACCCTGTTCTTAATCCAGGGAGAAGGCATTTTTGGAGTAGCTTTGAAGAGAGAATCTAATTAAACACTTCAAAAGTTACCTGGTTTTTTGTAAAACCTTAAATATAGATATGTTATTTGCTGCAATACTAATCGCAAATCTATCCCTCACAGATTTTGCTTGTATTTTCTTAGGAATATATGTACTATAACTAAATGACCCAGAATATACATCCTGGAACTCACTGGAGACTTGTTAGTTCAAAGACCACTACAGAGCCAGCATGCATGCTTTGTTGCTTGATATTTTTCAGTTTTATGCAATGAAAATTAATAACTGAGAATAAATTAAGTTACTAATAAATCTTCAAAGCATCTTCACTCTTCTGATTTTAATTATGTAATTGATAATTGTGCAGATCAAAGATTCCCCTGGTACCGATCTAGTTTCAACAAATTAATGCTAGAGCTGGATACATATTTGTGTATAGAAGAAGAACTAAAGACTTGTTTAAAAATGGATGCAGAAAAGGTTTACATTACATTTTTAGTTTTTTTCCTAAATCATGTTATTAACAGTGTAGTGAAAATATTTATAATTAAACATAATCTATTCTGCCAGCTACCTGCTGGTTTTTTTGTTCTTGAAGAGAAAGATTTGTCATTTTCGAATACACTGCATTTAGACAATTCAGGTGAGGATTCATATTTCATTACGTCAATTTGGGATTAGGAAGTCTTTACGTAAGATACATTTATGAAACTTTGCTAGGGTATTAAAACTCAGCTAACTCAAAAAGAAGGAGATACAGGTAATGAGGTCGAAATAATTGTTAATGTTGGGAAGATCAAACAGATGAAGCATTTAAAAATCCTGCTAGGCTTTAGGGATTTGCAGATGTTGAGACTGAAAGAGTTATGTCACGTACAAACCTTTTTAAAAGCACATACAAGCCATAAACCATGTTGCAGTTTGAACATTTAACTTAATGTGCTGTGGAAGATAACACTTAGACATGCATGTACTCACACTTGGACGCTTCCTCTGCAAAAGCGTTATTTATACTGCTCAAGCTGAAAGCATCTTTGTGTCCAGAGAAGACCGCGGACAACGTGTTTGGATGAGGCCAAGGCTCCTCCCTGCCCTCTCTGGTGGGGACTAAGCTGATTCTGCCCTCTTACACCATGCCAGGCCACCTACTCCAGCAGCAAAAGCCAGATGGGGGTTAGTGCTGAGGACCCTGCTGTGGAGACTCAGCATCCTACTCTTTAATCAAACAGGGCAAAACTTTACCTTATTCATGACACGAAGCTGAAGAGGATCTTCTACCTTTTCTTAGATCTCTTTTAAAAGTCCAGCTATTCATCTTCCCCCACCACAAAGGCTTCGCTTTGGTGCAGATACCCACAAGCCTGTAATGGCTTCAGCCAAAGTGGTATTTTCTCCTGGGGCTGTGTCTGTCTTTTTCCATTTCAGACCCGGTAAGAAAAAATTTCTAGCAAGTTCACGTATTATGGAATGCCAAAGAATACAATCTTGGAAGTAATACCCCAGCCTGTTCAGCATGGTACTTATTTTATTTCTTTGATGTGGTTTACCGCGTGTTGTGTTCCCTAGAAAGGCTGACTCTTTGCCTTGTCTCATCTGCAGCCCGTCGTCCAACAAAACCGCCAGGACAGAGGGAAGATGGGAAGGTAGGTCCTTCCCTGCGAGTAATGGAGCATGCACAGCTGGCAGAAGTTTCTGAAACAGAGGCAGAAAGAAGCTCCTGATAAAGAATGGTGCAGTGCTGTGATGGGCACAGGAAGGATCCCACAGCCAGAGGTGAAGGAAGGAAAGCCGCTCCTCTTAGGATGTTAGACAGTCTGAAAAGTATAAAGGTTGCTGAACTAAAAACAGTACTGGAAAAAATACCCTGCTCAATAGACAATTAATACAGCCAGGTAAGTTTGTATCTTATGCCTTTTTAGCCTCAGTTTTCACTGTTGTTTAAGAAATTTCAAAGTTCTGGACTTCCCCCTCCCCAAATTACAGAACCTAGCCATTGGGATTCATAGCTCTTACTGGTTTTGGGGTGCTTTGAGATTGACATGGGAGTCTGGGAGATCCCATTAAAAGTGTGCCCGTTGTAGCGTATTGTCTTGCAGCCAAAAAAATAAGTAGCGTGGGAGCAGAAATTATGTAACACCGAGCACGTATAAACCCCTGAAGCTCAGTTTACTTGGGATTGTTAATGGTGTATCTAAAGGGAGGGGAAAGAAAATGTGAGCGATAGGAAGGAGAATGATGTGAATTGCTAGAGCACAAAGCAGACTTGGAACATGAAAAAGCAAAACACCGTGCCAAAGTAATTAGATGATATAAGCATAAGGCAGGAAAGTTAGCCAGCACTTATCTTCATTTATAAATAACGCTTCTGGACACTTCTTCCCATCCCCATTTAGAGACGAATATTCTGTTGTAAACCAGACCTGCTCTAAACATCAGAGTCTCACTTACCCTGGATTAACCTAGTGGTTCTCTGCAGGATATGACGAGGTCAGAGCAACGCAGTATATCTCCCGGTTTTGAGTACATCAGGTGTCAGTACTCTGGGGTTGCACTTTTTGATAAAACTTGTACATAGTCTCGTGAAGGAGACTAATCCTACTGAAGTGAACTCAAAATCTGTTTTTACTCAACTGTAGCAGAATAGGTTCTCCAAACATGAAATAGGAATTTGAACAAATACCCCTCACTGACTCTGAAATTTTCAAAGCTGACATGGGCTCTGGATGCCTTACAGCCAATTAATGATAATGGGTAGGGGTCATCTGTGGTCCTTACAAGGCTTTGAAAATGTCTACCGCAGTGTTTAACCTGCCAGAAATCACTTGCGTTTGATGCAACTCTTCAGCATGGTTCAGTACTTTACTTTGGAGACTAAGTAGTGATTTTTTTCTAAGGAATGAATGTCACAGATTTGATTTAATTCAGAAATTCCCATATTGTGTTGAGATGAGTGCTTGCTGGGGACTTAGCCAGCTACCCTATGGACAAATTGTCCAGAGCAGCAGAATACACAGGGGAAGTATTTCTAAGTTTAAGAAGTGATTATGTCTTCAAACTTGCGAATGTAGCTCCCTCTCCGAAGCACTTGTGATGTGTCTGCGCACAGATGGAGTCTGTACAAACCTTGCCTGATATTATGCAGAAATGCAGCCATGAGTCCTCAAATGATTTCTCATCGTGGGATTACTACAGTGTGATGTCCCATAGATGCAAGAAGGAGTTGAAACAATCACTGGAAAGTATATGACAAAATATCAGCTGCCTGCAGCAGTCCTGCTCAAGCTTATGTTCAGTTTCTTCATTCAGCAATTAAGAATTATCCTGCGAATCTGAGTTTTATTTTGAAGTAATATTGCTCTTCAAAACGGCAATGAACTCTGCTCATAATCAAATAGTTAGAAGATTAAGCTGAGAGTCTCAGCAGCATTTCATTAAGAAAGGCCTAATGCAAAGAATTGGGTTGTTTTAGAATGGCTGTGATAAAACCGTATTATATACATAAATATTTGGCTAGGTTTCAAGAGTGGAAAGAACCCAGTAGTGTTGCATGTTTGAAAAATAATAGCATTTATTTAAGATGTGACTTTTTAGGCAGACAGTACTAAAAATCTTAGTTGCAAATATTATTCTTTATTCTGGAAAGCACAAGCTAGGAGTTGTTGCTTTTTTTACTTTGACCTTTAGATGTTACCTTAATTTTCATTGATTTCCCATGTTATTTAAAAAGAAGAGTCGTTTATAATGGTAAAGAAGTACGATTTATTCTGTATCTCTTTTTAAAGGAAGCATACAACTTGAATTGTGTACCTCAGGGTTTTTTTTTTTCTGATATTTCTTCTCTGCCAGTGTTATTTTTGATTGCGTGGATGCCGTATGGTATTATGGCCCTTTTATCTTTCATATGACTATCACCTGCAGGCAGTTGTATCTGAGCTCCTGATCCCTGACCACGGCTTCTCCTAAATCTCTGTGAAGCATCAAAAAGATTTAACAGGAGGCCAAAGAAATGAATGATTTTTTGTTGTTGTTAAAGGATCTTAGTTGACTGTCCAGGTTATCACTGCACTCATAAGTGAAAAATGTATTTATTGAGTTTTGTCTAGTCTCTTGGGCTAGTGCTCCTTATACAGTAATAAATGTCCCCTGGATCAGACCACCATGGTAGGCTTTCAATTGGAGATCATTGCTTCCAGCAGCTCTCTCAGGTTCGATAATCTCAGTTTAGCTGTAGTCATTTTCTTTATTTTGTTATATCCAGCAGCACGTACTGTACCATTGTGCCTTTCAAGTTGAACTCGACGTGAACTCGGGTGATATCCTGCTTCTTCAGGGTGGAATTCTACTTGAAATAGTGAAATTCTAGTAAATGTGAATTGTTATCCATGTTGGGACTTTCAAAGCTAACGTTCAGGTTATTTAATTTCGTGCATTCTTCAGTCATTAATGAAAGAAGATGCAAGTGCCATCAACGTTACGATTTGTTATGGCACTATAATGTTGAGCGTTTTTGGTTGACCAGCTGACAGCCTTGTGCCACTCAGCAGGTTCTGGTTGAAGTGGTATCTTAACAAAGCTTGTTTTACTAAAAGTATCTGAGAACAGTGTAAACACAACAGTGTTTCATTATCTTGTACCAGGTGTATCCAGTTCTGAGCTCAGAATTCTTGCTTCATAGCTCAGCTCCAAGTGCAATTCAGCAATGGCTCGGTGTCATCAGAGATGTTTCTCGCCCCCCTGGGGCTGTTCTCTGACATCCCTGCTCTGCTGTCTTAGTGGTCAAAGGATCAAACCGCAACTCCTTGTAATTCCCGGACATGGGCGTATATACAGACCCATCTTTTACCAAAAACACCCCCGTGAGACATGTTCTGAAACATAACAACTAACAAGTACAGGCAATTTGGGATGACTGTTGAAAGTATGAGCTAGACCTGCCTGTCCTGCTCGTGAGTTACACCTGTTTGAGCTGCTTGTCTATTCCTTCCGTAAGGCATGCCATGCCATTTTAAGGTGCACCATCATCTGGTTTGCTTTGCCTCAAAATATTTGTCTTAAAATGCACTGCAAACTGCAGCAGTTCACAACCTGCATGTCTGGCTGCTCGGACGCCTGTGTGGTGGGGTCAGAAGGGAGTTTGTGTTAGTTGGGTCCCCACTTGAGCCTTTGGTCCCACGATTGCTGGCTTGCCTCCTCACCACCCAAGGCTACTGTGAGGATCATCATTTTTAGAAGTCCGAGTGTTTCAGAGACGGTTGCACTGAAGGGAAAATTCGATGTTAATGAAAAATATGCTTATAAAGTACTTTCCCATTGTATTTAATGTTGGAACATGCAGTGCCAGAGTAAAAATGAAAAGAGATGTATTATTCTTACCCTAATCCTTCCATATATTACAAGGATTCTGTTGCTTTTTCCCCTTGTGCTTGGATTGTGTTTATAAAACTATCTTAGCAAGGTACCACGATAAAACACTCTCCAGCTGACAGTAATCTCTTTCTCAGTATTATTTGAAATTTTGTCTGATATGCTGAACTTTGACAAGAATATAACCGGGTAGTACTTGTGACATTTATTCTTCATTTACTGAAAGAAATAGAAGAGAATGGAGGCCAAATAATTATTTTAGCTTGTGTATTGAAAAAATATTTATTTTTAAACGAGAGGCTCTCTTGTGTGACTTTCTGCTTTGTATTACCAGGAGCATTGAAGCATTTCCCTGTCTTTTCCTTTACGAAGCATTCTTGTTTTCTTGTTTAGACCGTTCTGAGGTTCATCTCGGCTGGTATTATTCCAGTTTTAGCGCTGTATGTCAAAGCAAGCGTCTCAGCTTGCATGTTATAAACCTTTGGCAAACCAGGTATTTCAAAGCAAAACACTTCCACGCTGAGCAGTTTTGTGTTGTTAATGACAACTCTTTCTTTGCCTCCTCTTCTGAACCTTCACCAGACACCAAATATAAGTAAGGCTCTTAACTGAAGTTTATAATGTGGTGGTGACCGAAGATAAGAGAGGCAGCTTTCTGAGTCCATCTTGTGTGTGCCTGGTGATCTGAATGCAATGTGGAGTGCATGCTTAAGCAAGAGAGATTTCACAAAACTTGTGTTATTTATTCCAGAAGATGATTGAAAAAGATCCCTGAGTTTTTAATTCATCTGATTTAATGGGATAGTATCATGATGATTTCTTTGATATTCCTAATATTGTACTTTTTTCTCTGGAGAAATACAAAACCAGTCATTTCCACCGGTATTTCCTTTTTCAAAGCACGCTTACTACAGTGGATGAAAACCTGCTCCCTACTGCAATTACTATCATAACTTTAAGTAGTTTGATTCCAAATATTGTGGGGAAAAACATCTTTTCCAACCTAAAATTTGATTTTGTAAAATGCCTGAGGTCTTTATTTTAGTGTCAGCAATAAACAGTCTTCACGGCCCACAGTAATTCTTCCAGAAAACAGAAGTGAATAAACAGCAAAACATACTATACCGTAATTATCAGTAGTCATTAAAGAAAATTAAATCAAAATTGGACTACACCTTTTGTAACAGCCTCACTGAATTAAAGCGAGTGGTTGGAGAGTAGTCATGGCGCGTAGACAGGACAGTGTTAATGCGCCTGTGTAAGCAATACCGTACATCTATCTGTCTGGATATATGATCTTGAGCTGAAGATTGTTTATTGTCAAAGGCTGAGTGGCTAATAAATGCTGGCAATGGCTTGGATTCACTGGAATGCTGCACAGCTGCAGCATTAGTCAGACTTTCCCTTTTCTGAATTCTGTAATCCCTTCAATATTGCATTGAATATGTTTTCAATATTTATCTGGAAAAAAATGTGCTGAATATTGCAACTGTTTAATTCTGATGTTTGTCACGTAGGAAATCTGTGTAAGGCAGAAGGTAACAAAGTTTTTATTACTAAAACCTAATGCTGCTTCTTCTGGCGTCATTTGCTCTTTTGGAGGTTTGCGCCTGGCCTACTTACAGCACTTGGTAAGCTTTTGCAGTTGCTCGGAGGTGGAGGCATGTCAGAATTTCTGAAGCCAAATTTCAGGCCTCAGTGCTTGGCTGAACTCGCTGAACTGACCCGTCACCCTACAGAAGAATCAGAGTTCCTATAGATTTCGGTGTCAGTAGAATTTCGCGGATGGATTTTGGATTTGTTATGCTTCATAGTCCAAATAGTTGACGAGCCAGGAGTCGGAATGGTTTATTAATATGTCACTATTTTTTTATTGGGTTTCCTAAACGATCAGCCGGTCTATTGTTAGCTGATGTATTGTCTGTGTCCCAACTTTTTTTTAAACAATTTTTATCTATGAACCAGATTATTTGGATAACAGTGATTGCAATTAATGATGTGGGAGCAGGGAAGTATGCTCCCCTTATGTTGTGGGTTCAGAATTAAGACAGGGAATCCAAACACATGCAGTTCAAGTTAACCACATGGTCTAATGCAGTCCTGGCGATGCTACAGCTCACTGTGTCCATGTGTTTCCACCAGCAATTACTTTTCCAGCTGCTGTTGAAAAAAAGGGAAAGCACACCAAATGGAATGGATTGTAGGCACTAAAGATAACCCATTGCTGCTTGGGATGATTGCTTTAGACATTAGCCTGACCTGGAAGCAAGTGGGCTGTAGGCATTAGGAATAGAGAAGGTCATTAAAAAATCATATTCCAATTCAAAGTATTTTTTGTACTTTTTTGCCCAGCTGTATTAGTAATAACTTGATCAGGCTTAAGCAAAAAGCCTATTGAATCCATTAACTGTAGGTCACTGATTCAAGCAGATTAACAGTAGCAGAAATACGCATTAAGTGAAGGATGAATTACTGGTGTCTGTCTAACTACTTCTAGTGTTCGCCTTGCAGTTAAAGGTAATTTCAGTCACTTGTTGGCAGTCACAGTGGCACCAACGACTGAGTGGGTCATGGAGACTAAACCATGCATTCATCCTGGAGTGGTCTCTTAAGGAAAAGGTGGGAGAGTGTTGGGGAAGCTTGAACGAAAGTTGCTCCCATTCTGTGGAAATGCAGAAAGCTTTAGGAAGCAGAGCTGTTGACGCCTCCTGAGGCGTAAAAAAGCCCACATTTGACTGAACTGTTGCAAGCATACATTGAAAACGAGAAGCCTAGCATTAAGCTGAAATTACTACGCTATATCTGGAACATAAACTTGCATTGCTTTGTCACATTATCTCTTTATGATAAAGTCTTTTCGTCCAGTCGCTTAACGGTGGCTCATGGGCAAAACATTTTAAGTGATTCAAATAAACAGAAAAATTGAATACCATTTTCTTGGTTCAAGAAGAAACACAAAAAAGGACATAAACCTCGCTCTCTCTCTGTGCTTGGATTTCAGCTTTCCAGTATTTCCAAGTACACAGAGCAGTCTCTCATCCCACGCCGCTCTACAAAACATTGATAGCCGGTGTATCTCACCCATCCAGCCTGTGATGCAGTGTGTCATATTTGGTCAGAACAATGCTTTATCTTGTAATAATAGCTCAAAAAGAAACGAACCCTCTCCCATTATAGACACTGCATATTCTTTCAAAGGAGAAGAGTGACAGCTGTAGAAAATCTGCTCTTGATAGTAAAAATGCATAGATATTTTATTATATTCTTACTGAGTTGAAAGTCACAACACAGTCTAACACTTTTCTTCTCTGGCAGAACACATTGCATATCAGGGTTTTTGTCTTATGTGGTTTGTTTGTTTGTTTGCTTTTTCAGGATTGGTGTCAAGAAATGCAGAGAAGACGACCAGGAAATGGACAATATTAGATAACTTCCAGGTGAGCAAAGCTACGTGTGTTGGTAGCTTACCTTCACCATAGCATGGGATGCGTCCAATGAGCCGGAAAGCTGAGAGATGTACCATAATTATAAAAGTAAGATACGTAGAAATATGTAGAAACGTTGAGTAATACGCATATTCCCCTGACCCTTGGCAGGTCACCAGTGCTGTCGTGAGCAACTTTTACATCACTGCCCTCTCTAGTAACGTCACAGACCTTAATCCACACAGACTGTTTTGCTGCCATGTCACATTTATTTAATTGGTTTTTCACTGTCACACCACAGCTGCTTTTGATATTGCTTAATCAACATTTTTCTCACTCAGCAAACATGTTTTGCATTATGTTTTCCCCAGATCGACAGGCATTCATTTTTCTATCAGATGAAACTTCCAGCCCTTAGTCTCAAGTGCTGTAGGCTCTTTCTCTCCGTTCTCGCTTTCTGACTGCGTAATATTTTTCCAATCAAATATTGCTTCCGGCTTTTATTCAGAAGCTACCGCTTACAAATTGCTGTCAGATACGTGCAATGAAGTTTATGTTACTATTAAGTATTGTAGTTTTCCTTAAGGCATCTTTTCCCCTCCCCATAAACAAATTCGTTGTTAATATTATCATTTGTTTACGGTCAAGGAGACGCTGACCTCCGCTGGGACGTACAGTCCTTGTCTCAAACTGCCTGTTTTGTTTGGCACAATTTGCTGTTTTTCTATCTCTGCTGCTATTGTATAGCTCCGTCAGCACGTACCGACTGTGTGAGCGTGGCAATAAACTGGGGACGGGCAGGGCCCTCACTCGCCCCTCTCGGTGCTCAGCTCTCCAGCTGCCCACGACCGCACTTGCAGAAGTGCAGCCCCGTGCCTGCGCTGCCCCCGGGACTGTCTATGGACCTGGGAAGGAGCGGGATGCACCTGTTGCCACACCAGCGTGGCCGTGCCAGTGCCCTTTGGGGACTATCGAACGTGTTTGGGCAGATCGTATTGAATGGCTTTGACCTCAGCTGAGAAGCCCACCAATTAGTTATGGAAAAATGATGCACAAGAATAACATAGAGAAATTGTATGACACACAAATGCTGTTATTCAAAGATAGATATCTCCAATTTTTTTTTTCAGTTTGAGGCCACTTTGCAGGTACCCAAAGCAGCTGATCTGCACCTGGTTCGTATCTAAAAAGGCCTTTGCTCATGAATGTAAGTACATGACTGAAAATAGCATTGCAGGTCTAATCTACTTACACTCGTAAAACCGCAACTTCAATATGGGTGCCCTGGATTAAGGGATGAAGCAATTTTGTCAAGTTTTAATGCAGTATAATTTTATATTTCCATTATTAAAAGCAGTGTTTAAGGCCAGGAATGTGTACAGCCATGCATTGTTTGTGAGTTTGAAAACAAAATTTCACGTTTGTTTTTCTGTCTGAAAGGCGGTTGCTAAATCCCGACATAGTCTGGCTGTTGGGCTTTCAATGGTAGCTGTTCTTATTGCCAATCTGGATCTTCAGTAACTCAATTCAAGTTACAATTAAGAAAGAACAGAAGACACCTAACGGCAAAAAGGAGGTTCCACGAAAATAAAACCATTAGGGTTAGATACCTGCTCATAGATTTGTTTTTCTAGTGTGTTGTTTTTGTGATTGGAAGTCTTCTGTTCTTTCTGAAAGACAGAAGCAACAAGCTTGCCTTTTACGGGCCCTGTAATCAATAATACAATCCTTCAACTATTATTTTTTTCTGTGAGCACGATCAGAAATGAAATGCCTTTCTGTTGCAGTCCACCTGCTTTATTTAAACCACAGACTGTGGTTTTGATCTTTTCTTTTACCACTGCTGCACAATCCTCAAAACCATCTCTTCCATTCCGGGTATGAGAAGGAAATCATGGCTACTTGCCGCTGGGCTTAAGCTGAGCGCTTTAATAGGAAAACTACATTTGACTTGGGAGAACAACATCATGTGGCAGGGCTATGGCAACAATAACACCTCTACTGCCAGAAAACACTTACCCTGGGTGGCTAAGATGGCCCCGAATATTTGAGAGCATTTTTCTTATACTGTAAATTCCCTGTGGTACATTATTTTCTACTGAGAGCTAATAACTACCCTGTCTGTAAAGCAACTGGTCTTAAGTTTATTAGCTTGCAAGACAGAAAAATAACAGACACATATCACTGACATTTAACAAAGATATCTTTCATGAGTTTCTGTATTTTTTCATATGCACCACACGTTTCTCTTTAGTTAGAAAAACACATTTTGAACCACATTCTCAGTGACTTCTTATGAAGCAAAGCACATTTTCCCAAAAATCCTTAATGCTTCACCAAATACTGAGTCTCTTCTCAGAAAGTTCTGAAGGTTTTTGCAAAAGAAATAACATGTCAGCTTCCCTAGTGAAAGCTGTTTCGCCTTTGCCGCAGCAGCCATGCTATTTTCCTTGGCATCATGGGAGAACATCATCTTATTGCTGCACTGTAGTGCAAACAGTTGCACAAATGATTTTCACGTGGAAGTGACTTCTTCAGATATCCCCGTTCACACTTCTTTAAACGTATAATATTAGTCTATGCCTTTTGAGTGAAGGCATGGGTCGCAAGAAGACGATGCACATGATCAGTCTAGAGAAAAGGTGTAGTGACAGTACATTCTAGTTGTTAAACAGAAGAGCTTTCCACTAGCTGGATACATCTTGTGGATAGGTGGTGTGCACAGAAAATGGTCCAGTCAAACATGAATATTTGTATTCTGGAAGGAGCCCACTTTCAGATAATATTTTTAGCCAGAGCATAGTATAGATTATAGCCAGAGACCTTAAGGAGATAAAAGCCACCCTCAACTCCTGTATTTTTGATAGGCCAATCTGTACAAATGAACGGGTGCTCACAGGCCACTTTATTGCTGGTTTGCTCTTAGAGTGACTGCCTCCTCTTGAAATAACAGCGAGTCACATGTGAAATTGCCAAGGTCACAGTAAACAGCAGGTACGAGGGGAAAAAATGGGGGGCAAAAGGGTGGCATGTTTGGTAAAATTATTTCTGTTTTAAACTCGCCTCTACAATTTTTGAAATGTGAATTTTGGTATGCAAACAAGAATTTGAACAATTGCTGCTCTCAAGTGACTCAGCTTTTGAGTTGAACCATGTGGAACTTCAAAAGCTAAAGCTGAGTGTTTTGAAAGTCCTCCTCGAGGGCCTGGGAGTCTGCTGCAGTCGTGGCAAAAGTTTTGTTGGCTTAAATGGGAACGGGAACAAGCCTCTGGTTGTTCTTTTTCAGAATCTAAATACAGTTGCCCTGACTAGTATTAAGAAAAATCCACAGGAGAGCAATAGTTGTACATCCTGGAATGTCAATATTAAGGGCATGCACTGCGGTCCCAAACCCTCAATAACATGATAAGCAGAGGGACTGATTTTCTTTTTCTGTTACCCAAACGCACACAAGGTCTACCCAAAAGCCTGCCTGGGTGGTGTGTTAGAGGACAAGGAACTGGAATGAAAAAAATCATTCAGAAATGATCCAAGCTTTACCTAAAGAGAAGGGATTATGCCTAGGGCTAAAGTGGGGGAATGCTCATGTTTTATAGTCAAACAGTTTCATATAACTTAGAAGAACGTGTGTATTTCTCCCTTGATTGGCTCACCTCCTTAAAGGTGCACAAAGCTGCAATACTTTATTATCGCAGTGCCAGTGGAGCTTCAACTGTGAGCTGGTGCAATCGGTGTCTCTGCGTGACCCACAAGAAGAGTAGGCATTTGACAGAAAGCTCTCCCTCTCCCTCTTCCTCACTCGCCTCTGCTCCAAAACTTTGACATGTCAAAATGTTAGCTTTTTTCTGGATGAGTGGCTGTTGCTAATTTGGATAGACGTTATTTGGCCACAATACTTGTGGAAAAAAGCATAGGACATTGGGAAAAATTTGCAAGATGTGGATAGTACAATCCTGGGTTTTATTTGGACAGTTTCCCAGGCACTGCAGAAATGGAAGCATAGTGCTTTTACGTTTTGAGTTTGAAATGAAATCGCTTTTTTAGAGGTGTTTAAAAGTACCACATCTAGAATCTTACATTCAGGGTGCTTAGAAAAATTTGCTTGTTTCTTTCGGTCTGCTGCTAGGAGCAAAGCTGGCCAAAAATAAAAAAGGCTTCCTAAGATGTAGTGAATATTCATGTCAGAAATGCAAACTAGGATTCTACCTAGGATTAACACACTGAAAGTATTCCAGGCAGCCTTATGGGAGGCCGCCTTATAGGATATACATGCCATTTACACATTCTTTTGCTGTCAGATAACACAGCAGATCCAGTATTTCCCTTGTTTTGCATTATTTTATGACTACACCAAATTCAGACTTTAGAGTACTTTGAGTCACAGATTCTGTTTTATCTTAAAATCGGCAAGAACTGTAGTGATGTAAACTGTTTTAAGGAATAAACACCGCTGCTATTTACAGTATTTTGCCTCTGAATGTGACCCTTAGATTTGTAGGAATTACTGTCTGAGAGAACCCAAGGACAAACATTTACATATTTACAAATTTCGTACAAAAGCAAGTGTAACATTGAAAGCCTTTACATTCTTTATCCACGAAGAACAATAACAGTGACAAAATGATGGTGTCTTCAAAACAGGGTGGAGATGTGTTCTCAGGCCCATGCGTATCTTGTCCCCATCCACCTGGCAGCAGTTATTTCAGTCAGTGGAGGGTTTCTTCCTCTAGCACTGTAGACTCATTTCCATCCAGCTCCTGACTCTAGTGCAGACGCTGGCAGGAGGAGAAAAGGGATATTTGGGTCTGTTACGCCTCTGCCCACCTTTTTTTCCAATTTCCGAAGTATTTCTCTTTTTGTGGTTTTTCATGAGCTTTCAGCAATAATTTTGAAGGTCTGTTGATTTAGAATAACGTGTAACTGGTACTATTTCCAGAGTACTTGAAAATTACGATCCTGAGTTTCTTCTGCTTTATGCAGTCACCAAACGAACACAAAAAGGCTCGCATCCTCTGGCCCAGTCGAGCAGCAGTAAGGTCAAGGAAGCTGTGGAAGCTGGGGAGGAGAAGGTGGCAAAAATAGCTTTACATCTGAGGAGCTTCTTTCAAAAGCTGGGTTTAGTGTTCGGAGTCGATCTGCCCTTCCATCTCCTTGTGCGTGGAGGAAACGTTCGCGTGGTTGACTGGAGACAATTTACAGATGGTGGAGGTAAACTTGGGGCTTGCAGTCAGCCCCTTATCTGTCTACACATACCGCTCAAGCGTGATTAATATGTGCTATATTAATCATGGGTAAACAGTCCGGTATGTGTGGTTGACCAAATAGTTCTGCTTTGACTAGTACACATCCTAGGCCAATAAAAAAATAGTTTAATACTGCCACCAAATACAATGGGTCTCTGTAATAGAGAATGCAGTTTGTAATTTGAAACTGTTGTACAAATGCAGAGACGTGTATTTGGTGAAGGATTTTCACATGCCATCCGAAAGAGAAGAGGAAAGCATATTTTTGGATGTTTCCCTATTTGTTTTTTTAAATTGTAGCTTAGTCGTGAAGTTCAGTTTTAAAATGCTAACCTTTAAAAAAAAAAATTCAGAGTTCATAAATATTTTTCCTTTGGTTTTTTTTTCATTTGCTTCATTTACCACTTTTCAAAAGTAAATTGATTTCTGATAAAATGCAACTAATGCTACGTGTAGTCTATAAACATAAGGATTACGGGCTTGAGCTTCAAAATTCTGGAGGTTTAAGTATTTATTCAGATGAGTCCCTTTCGCAGATTATATTTTTAATTCTTTTCTTTGCGATGCTAACACACAACAACATCTACCCCTTGAAATTCAGCAATCTACTTTTATTCCTTTTGCACCCTCTGAAAAAACTAAATGGAATTTAAGTGCCCATAGTTGTTGCGCAGTGGTGACTTGCAGGTATTACTTCTTGCTACAGATAATACAGTTTGGGGAGAACACATTGAAAGGCAAACTGTTAGTTTTGTCCATGTATACTGTCCACAGCCCCTAAAGTGGGCCAAAATTCATGCAGTGCTGAGTAAGCAATATGTGCCATGAAAAAGAGCTTTACATTTGGGAAAGACAAAAAGAACATGTAAAAACTTGAGGTTTTCCATCTTTCTTTTTCTCCGTGTCATTGAGCAGTAAGAACGTGTGCATAAAGAACCTGTGTGTACTTGTGAGGAATCTATTTTAAACTATTAGCAGAACAAGGAAAATGGTGTGTGCTACAGCAAAATTAACATTTACTTTACAGATAGCACGCTGTACTTTGCAGCGCTAGAGGCACTTCAAACGTATGTTTATAGTCGACTGGTTATAAAGTTGCACTCTGGGTTCCCTCAATTTTATCGTTACAAGAAAATGATTAATTTTCTTTCCTAAAATTGGAAAACTTCAACATCCAGAGGCTCCTACTTTGACTGTTAAAGATGCATAGGCGTATCAATATCTCAGCTGCAGTAAAATGGTTAATAAAAATACATGGCGTAGTTATAACGAACGATTTTTTTTCCCACAGAACTGCGCTATAAATGCCTTTATCGCTATACCTGGAATTGCAATTTGCACATTATATAGGCCTGAAACAATTAAGGATATTTATTTCCCCTCACTGTCTGTAAGTGGAGTGACACCATTAATGAAAGAAGTCCATAAATGAGTGCTAATTATGTGACTAGATTGAGTCAAATGGGCTAAGTTCTCATTTTACTTCAACTGATAACTTCAGTTCTTACGTGGCAGCAGAAAATAATTAATAATGACAGCGACAATTAATAATTGGAAAACACACATTGTAAATTATACTCCCAGGGGTTTATATGTGTGATAGGAATCTATAGCATGATAAATTATCTAGGGGAAATTGGTTTTAAGTTCTTGTTATGTTTTTACTTCACAGATTTCAGGAACAGTAAAAAGTATATTGTAGGACAAATGCTGCTGACAGTGGGATTAGTAACTTAAGAATAAACTCTTTAGCCTCTAGTTAAATTGGACTGGGTTTGAATTTAATTATACCGATCCTGGAATATTAAAATCTATTATTAAAAATATATTTTTACAACTGAAAATGGAATAAACACTTCATTACCTGTGCTTAAGCTGAAGTCATCTATAAACGTTGTTCAATACAGCTCAGTTTATTATTGATGTAAAAGCCAAGTTGTTAATCTGAAAAGAAGAAACATCGCATATTTTGGGGTTTTATAGGCTTTTTAGATTTCTTTATGATTTGTATTTTGATTTGATGAAAAACTAAGATAAGTATTAAATATGCTAAAACTTATCTTTTCAGTACAGTAAACTTTATTTAGAGATCTTGCATAGGTTGTACCAAGATGAACTTATAGCTGAGTTTTATACGACGATCAGTAAGATGCGGGTTTTGAAAGATTTAGTACAAAGGTAGATGACAAAAGCAAAACAAACCTAATAAACCCCTTAACTCCTAGGTTCCCTGTCTCCTGCTTCACCAGATTTGTCTGTCACATTTAGGTGGGCTTCATCCCGGGAAAACAGTCTGTCTCACAAGGGATTCTAAGACCGAGTCTGTAATGAGTGCTAACGTTAAGTGCAGGCAGACCTCTCCAACACAAAATAACTGAATAGAAGAGATAAGAGAAATACATTTTTAAAACTGATAGTCATTTTTATGTCAGTAATAAAGCCAGTTATTTTTAGGACTGTTTTAATACAGATATTCACAGCGTAAAGCTATTATAAATTTTAATGAATTCTTGGTAAAAGTTGTTTATATCTTTTCTCATGGAAATATGTATCAGTATGTGTATGCAAAGACATTTCAGAGGAATCATAAACTGGATAAAGTCTGTACTGAAGAAATTAGACTCTTCTTCCTGTCTTATGGTGAAGATCAAATCCCTTGAGGCTTTGTTTGAACAACTAATGACCCTGACGACTTTGAGAGTGAAAGCTCTTGAAATACAAGAACAACACTGTAGACAACATTGAGCTCTTTAGTCCCTTTGCTGTTGGACCTTTTCTGATTTACTGCTGGACTAAACTCATTAACTACTGGCTCTATAATAGTCCCCAGACCAAATTTTACAACTTCCATTTCAACTTCAGTCTTCAGCTCAGTCTTTGACCCGCTGTCCTTGTTAAATCCTTCCATGAGTGCTAGCTGTAATTTCAGGGGGAATACTGGGGCTTTTGATCTGTGGGAGATGGGGTGATGGCATTGTTTTATGCTCCTTACATCATGCACAAGTTTTAATCCAAAACCTTAGAAACAACAGATTCATGTGAAAATAACAGCAGTACTCTTCTGTCAAGAATCTAATTCATACCTACCGTTTAAATAACCTAATTTCTGACAGGAGTCCTGTTTTAAAACACTGTGGCACCAGATTCCTTGGCAATCAGTCTTTGTTCCACAAGCCAATTGTTTTCACACTTTCCTCTAACTGCACTGCCACACCAGTATAAATTAGCAGGATGATATTCTGTAAATTATATCTCAGAATGGCATTTGTATATTAAAATGGACTGCAAACATAACTAGAAGCAAAATCTTTGAATGTGGATGACGCAATGATTTAGAGTCTTTTTTAAATCCATTTTATTTTAAAAGAGACACGTTGATACTTCCAATTAACTGAAAGGATGTTCTTTTGAAAGTTATGAGCAGGTTTGCCTAGTAAGTCTGGCTTCAGGACTGAAATGTAGAAATGCTTTGTTATTTGTGTTGAAAACTTCATTGACAGTACTGCATACCACCGCTTTGATAATGTATTTGGCTTGTAGGGGAAGGTTGTAACTTCTGCTACAGAAACCATGAAACAAGATTGCTTTGACCTGAATCATTGTTCAAGACACCATCCCTACCCGTTGTTGGAGAATGAAGATGTGATATTTTACCATTAAGTTGGCCACCTAATACAACTCCGAGGTAAAAACTTACGTCTCAAATATACCTTGGACAGATTGTGACCTGAAGTTTCTGCTTTACCTGTGGAAGCACTGTACAAACAGCGAGGAGGGAAGTAAGGGGAAAGTAAAACACTGTTTTGTGTTATACGTTAACATATTTCAGTATTAGCTGCTGATAGATACATCTGAGGGGTATAATTGAAAATTGCCGGAGAGAGTGAGAGTAAAAAGCAACAACTGTCTTTGTAACGTGTGTCTGTATCTTGGTAAAGATAATTCAGAGTGGTGTAGAGGAGGAAATTAAGCTTCGTGCTTCTGTGCAGTAATGGTGCATGCTGAATCCCAGCTCCCTGCTGCACATGCACTGGCTGGCCAGTTACAGGCACGTTTTGTGTGAGGAAAGCCTTTCCTCCCCATGGGAACAGTCAAGGTCTAATCACATTTTCATTACAAGACTGCAGGTTTTATGTCCTTTGAGTCCGAGTCCTAAGCATTTTGTGCATCTGGTACTGAGAGAACTATTTGACTAGGAGTTGTTATTGCTTTACTGATTATTTGTTTTTTCCAAAAAATGATAAAACTAATTCCACGTGCAAATGTATTAAACAAGCTGGTAATTTGCAATGATGGTTATACAGTACTTAATGATCCCTAATTCTCTGATGTCTAAGATATTACAATTCCCAAGGAAAAATGAGAACACAAATAAAAATACTTTTATCAACCTCACCTCGTCTATTCCCAATTTTGAGGAGCTCTTGTCACAGGTTGGTCATAATAATCCTTAGCAATCTATTTTTCGGTTGTCAACAAGTCGTGAGGCCTCCGGGGAATTATTACAGAAGTGAGGGTACTACACTGTATTTCAGCGCATCTCCATATCTGTTTGTGGCATTAATCTTGATGTATTTTGTAGTTCGGTGGTTCAACAGATTTAAACTTTTGAGAGCTCCAATTAGGGTATTCTCTGTAATAAGTTTTCAGCAAATAACGCTGCTTAGCTGATTTAGATCTTTGGTTGCTTTGCTAGGGATACAAATACAAGAGGGAAAGGCCACAAAAAAAAAAAAGAGCACCAGCTAAAAAGTGACTATCAGTTCTCTCTAACATCCCTCTTTTGAGAAGTAGGAGATAGCTCTGGAAGTGGAAGAGTGCATCAAATTGTTGGGCTTTTAAGTAATGTCTGCTCACCAGAGGTAGCTTAGGCAACAGAGAGTCCTGTGATACTTTCCAAGCAGCACTTTGCATGTCATCCACCTCAATCTTAGTCTAATAGTTGGCAGGGAAGGAGGTTGTGGAGACAATTTAAATGAAAGTCATTAAGAAACATGTCCGTTAAGTTACCACATTTTTAAGGGACCAAAGCAAGTCTGCTCAGAAACATATGAAGGCTATTTTATACAAACACCTGACCAAAAGAAAATATTCCTAAGTCATGAATTGTAAAGTGGAACAATGAACATGGTATATGAAACAAGATCTTGTCCAACGTTGAAAATACATGTGGAGCCAGATTTGGATGTAGTTTTCATTCCGGTTCTGTATTGTCTCTATACCTACTGCATCTCTCCTACTGATCAAATAGTGGAATGCATTTACTTTTGTGTCCTAGACTTGCGTGGTTGTTTAAAAAAAAAAGTGTGGTTCCTCAAGGAATTTACACTCCAGATGAAGCCACCATAGAACATGAAAATAACAAACAAATGGAAGGGTAGGAAATTAAGAACAGGAGGTAAAGTAAATAAAAATAAAGAGCCAGAACTCCAGCTGCTGGAAATTAGTGTAGTTCTACTGAAGCCTATGCAATTACACTAACTGAGCAATTGGTTCATTATTTTTTATTTATTTTACCCTCTGTTCCTTCCCTTTGTTGGAGTTTTGAATTAACTGAGCTGAATTAACATCAGCTGAAGAGCAGTTCTGATGTGTATCCTGTTATGTAGGACGCTGTGGTAACTGTAAGGGGAGGGAAGGGGCAGAGTTGGTAGCTTACGAGGAGGCCTTTGAGGGAAAAGAGTCGCTATCTCTCCCTAGACCACAGTTGTGCTCGAGTCTATGCTCTCGTTTTTGTTGTGGACTTTTTTCTCCTTTTTGTCTTTTTTTCCCCAACACAGATCATCCAGTGGGAAGTCTCACTGTTGGTGTGGGTACAAAGGGCTGCACGAGGGCACCAGACCTTTGAGGAAGGCAAGTGAGCCGTCAAATGAAGTAGCAGCAGGTATGATGGGGTCATATCCACACTACATAAAAAGAGAGAAAATGGTGTTCCCCCTGTCCCCGTGTGTTTTCCAGCCTGTCCTCAACCCTGTTCCCAGCAAACCTGAGAGCGAGAGCAGGGCTCAAATGTGCACCACCGTGTTTGCAGTGTGGGTGGAGCAGGTCTGAACCGTGGCATCAGGAGATCATCAGGAGGGTAGGGGAGACGCACCCTGAGGGAACGCATGACGTGGGGTGGCAGCTGAGTAAGTCATCACAGCAGTGGGGAAGTAAAGATAGGAGTAGGACCGCAAAGTTACAGTTTGTAATAAACGCAGTTTTTGACTGAGTTAGTTAAAATGGGTTTAAGAAAATGGTGCAATGGGTTTAAGATAATGGGTGGGGGTGGGAGGGGTATAATGACTGTTTTTAATTTTAACTTGGAAAGCAAAATCTATCCTTTTTATTAGAGAGTCATGCATAAATTGGTGACTGTTTTGAAATTAATTTTAAGTACAAAAGATATCTCTTATCCAGATTTTATTTCCTATAGTTGTACAACAAATCTCTCCTGAATCAAAGACTTAATCCATTGCTCATTCAATGCTTAAATTCATATGTCTATATATATATATATAGGCTCGCACATCATTACTTGGAAATACGTTAAAAGAACATTAGTGTGAGAAGCTCTCTGAAGCAAGGAGTGCTAACAGTAAGTCGATTTGCAGTTCTAATTCATCTGCCTTTTGCATTAAGATACAGTCTTTAATTACGTGTTCACACATACTCTAGGCAGTTTCCTACTATTTCTTCTTTCTTCTCATTATTCACTGCAGAGCCCTTTCACATATTTAAGGCTTGAATTAAATGTGGAATTACACATTTGCTTTTGGCGTCATTTAGGACATTCATCAATGTACCAGCTAGGTACCTGGAGAATATTAAGACATTTCTCTCCTTTTTGGCATGCAGGGCTACTATTTCCATCTTACAGAGAGAGAACTTAAGGAGACAGCTGTTTAAAATTATATCAAGGAGATTTAAACTGGTTAAAAAAATGAGGCTTAGAGGGCAGGGTATCCTAAATTTAGGACTCATCTTCATTCCCTGGGATGAAACATCTTCTATTTGGAGGTGCTTGTTTTTTAATGGAAAAAAAGCAACTCAGTGTGAACAATATGTCGTTATGTGCAAATATAACACTCTCTCTGTGCAATACTGTTAGGGATTTGGCTATGAAGAGTTTTTACGTAGATGATAACCACCTGAGCTGCAAAGCTGCTCCTTCTGAAACTCAGTCTCAGAGGATGTGGCTGTTTCTGAGGTCGGTCGTGGGACAGAGGAGCTTGTCGCCCTGCTGCTGATGCACGCTAGAAATTACAGACTTCCTGACTGAGCTCACAGCTCCATGAGCTCAGAGCTTTTTTCAAATCCAAATGAAATTTCACAGTACAAGGGAAAGCCACTCTTCTGACCTGTTTACTCTCTCCATGCTGAATATTGAAAGGATTACTGCAAACAATGGAGGTGTTGAACTTCAAATAATTTGGGATAACATTAAGTACAAGGCATCTCAGATATAAAGGTGTATTTTAACTACTGAAATACCACCAAATATGTCTTCTACTGTACATGCTTTAACAATGAGTCAGCCCTTAGAGCCAAGAAGGCCAATGGTGTCCTGGAGTGCATTAAGTAGAGTGTGGCCAGCAGGTCGAGGGAGGTGATCCTCCTCCTCTACTCTGCCCTTGGGAGGCCACATCTGGAGTGCTGGGTCCAGTTCTGGGCTCCCCAGTTCAAGAGAGACAGGGAACTACTGGAGAGAGTCCAGTGGAGGGCAACAAAGATGATGAGGGGACAGGAGAACCTCTCTTATGAGTAAAGGCTGAGAGACCTGCGTCTCTTTTCAGAAGGCTGAGAGGAGATCTCATCAATGCTTATCAATATCTAAAGGGCAGGTGTCAAGAGGATGGGGCCAGGCTCTTTTCAGTGGTGCCCAGCGACAGGACAAGGGGCAACGGGCACAAACTGGAGCACAGGCAGT
>VZSC01014411.1:125977-144944 GCA_013398225.1 Steatornis caripensis
CCTGGATGCATTCCTGTGCACCCTGCTTTGGGGGAACCTGCTTTAGCAGCGGGGTTGGACTGGGGGATCTCCAGAGGGCCCTTCCAACCCCTGCCATTCCATGATTCTGTGTTGTAATAACCTATACTTGATATCAGATGCCTAATTCAAAATTCAGTTCACCATCAGGACAAAAAACAGCAAAATTAATTATAATGAAGAGTTCAACAAAAGTAGAGCGAGATAATTTTCATCGCTAGTTTAACTACATGATCTACTGGTTCTTTTTGACTCTTCAGATATTTAAGTAGGTAACAAACGGGTATTTGTTTTAAGCATCAAACTTTTAAATTCAAAGAAGAAAACCAAATACCCTGTCGTAGTAATGAAAGCTATTTAGTAACATTTCTGCTCATGTGGAAATATAAATTGTAAACATCCCTCTTTATTAGTTCTCTTAAAGATTGTCTATTCCTAATGATCCTCTCACGTTACTCGTCATACCGTCTTTCTGTGAAGAGACTAATTTTGAAAATCGTATCGCTGGTAGAGGGTTCAATATTTTCATTATCCCTTCTGAGTTCATTAGTAATACGTGTAAAATTACAGTCTGGTACTTTCGTTTCCTCCATGAAAAAGCACAGATATTTTTTATAAATATTCTTCTCTTGTGATGTGACTCTCCTGCAGAGAAAACCCCCACGACGATTACATGTGATAATTTAATTTTATATAGTGACAAATAGTAGCTATCACACATGATTATCAAGATAACCTACCAANTGAAAAAGCACAGATATTTTTAATAAATATTCTTCTCTTGTGATGTGACTCTCCTGCAGAGAAAACCCCCACGACGATTACATGTGATAATTTAATTTTATATAGTGACAAATAGTAGCTATCACACATGATTATCAAGATAACCTACCAACAGCTAAGAAAAAGAGTGCCTTAATTCATGAATCATGTAAACAAAACACCGCGTTTTATTTTGAACATATGGATCCCGTTCATATTATTTTCCCATACTGTCAAAAAGTTTAATTATATGTGATATGTGCTAATGAGAAAGAAACGCATACTATAGCTGTAAAGCAGGCGGAGCCATGAGTTTTTTAAATGTGTGGCATAAAATAGAGAGGAGACAGGTGCAGTGGTCAAAATCCGAGGCTTCGGTGAAGAATGGAGTGAGAGACAGAGGAAAAAAGTGAGGGAAAGGCCCAAGGAGAGGGCTCAGGAAAGGGAAGAGAAAGCTGTTGTCTGATTATTATTAGTTTATGTGTCCTTGTACTTTAAAGGCCTTTTTGAAGTTAGCGGTGATTTTTTATGAAGGGCTGGTGGCTGCAAACAATGACAGCCTCGTGCTTCTGTAGAATATTTTCTTCCTTAGCAATGCGCTATGACAAAATACCCAGTGGGAAAGTGTTTCTGGAGAGCCGAGTGTCGACTACAATACTGATCCATTTTCATCCGATGCAAAGATCTGCTACTCTTATTTCGTGCAGCCAAATCGTGGACTCCCTAATTGCTAACATGCTTCGGTAGCTGTGCGTAGTGTGCCAAGAATGAAACCGTACCTGCGATCTGAAAGAGATAAAGTGTAAGTGAGCAAATGTATGAAGTAAAACTTTAGGAATTCTAGTAAAACCAGGTGAAAGCTAAGAAAAGATGAAATAAGAACTGATGTGAAATCGTGCCTAAGAACCCGAAAATGTATTTGTTCACTCTCAGAAACAGAGGTATGCGACAGAACCCTGTGTGGCTCCCCTCTTATTAGCTCTGTTATTTTCTAATCAAAATTATAACTGGCAGTCTTCCTGACTCAGACCGGGAACTGGGAGAGTCAAACTTCGGTTCTTGGTGCAGAGTTATTTTAAAACCCAAGGCGGCTATGGGTAAGGAATATGCGTCAGATTTGATGAGCAGGATTTACCGAGCAGATGCAGAAAAGCCCGCGCTGCTGGGTCAGTGAGCCTGGTTTCTCCAGCACACACAAAACGCAGACCTCACTTGATACTCAGATCAGCTGTGTGGTACCTGGAGCGTCGGTCTGGACGGGATCAAATACTGCCCATTGCCTTGTGTCACTGGGCAAAAAAAATATTCCATAAAACTCAATATTTATTAATTCTCACGTGAGACTAAGATTTTCTTAATTCCCTGACTTGGTACAGGTCAGATCATGTCCTGAGACTTAGAGTTTTCTTTTATAGCTCTAGGAAAATATGTTTCTCCCGTTCTATGTGATGGAGACTCTTCTTGCTGTCTTGTAACTGTCCAGGCTTTTCTTGAATGCTAATAAATTCTTAGCATTGATGCTATCTTGCTGCAAAGAAAGGCTAGTTGTGCACTACATGAAGTAGTGTTTACTTTTGCTTGTAAAGCTACATAATAAAAGCAGGCTAATAAAGTTTTCTCTCCAAAATAGCTTGAATTTTTTTTAATAAATGTTGTTATTGGGGTTTTAGTTGATTTTGCTCTTGTACAACTTGTAGGAAAATAACTAAGAAAAAAATAGAAATGCATAAGGGAATTGCTTAGGAAATTCCATACAGTGAACTGTATTTTAAAAATATCAATCCCAAGGCACATGGATAAAAAAACAAACAAGATATATCGGTAGGTGTTGATAGTTGAATCTCTAATTCCAGTTAGTTTCTTTGCCTGTCTCCTCCTGGGGCCCGTGCTGCCCCGGTAACTTGATTTGTGAACCGTGTAACTTCCCTGGACAGGGATTAGAAGAGCAATGGTATGTTAGCTTTAATTACCTCCCTCCAGCTTATGGGGAGCAATTTAGTTAAACTTTTTGCTATTTCATTTCAGGGCAGATCAGTATAGGAGAAAGATCAGCTCTTCTTGGCCCCTTCCTTACCTTTATTGTCAACATAGTGAAATGTACCTGTGTCTGCAATGAAACAGCAGTTTCGTAGGAAAAGGAGATGTCGTTTGTGCACGATACAGAGTAGAAGTTATTGAAATTATGTTATTTCCTTCAGAAAAGTGAATGTATTGTTGAATAGTGTTCCTGTATTTTTAAGAATAATTGTCCTCAATAATATTAAATTGGAGCATTATTTTTATAATTAAGTGGCAAACCCCACTTTCAATGTAATTTTGATTGGCTGCTTTTTAACTTAGAGCTCTGATATGCCTAAGTTTGCTTGCCTAGCTCGCGGTTAGGCTAATGCAAATGGTAAGTGGATATTGCTTTTAAAGTGTAAAATTGAAAATATTTTTCGTTTAATAATGAAGGAGAATTACATGGCTTTCTCCAACTGATACACGTACATAGATAAATTGCTGGAATAAGAGAGAGACGAGCACACTTCCTAATATCTTCCTGTAATTCCCTTAAATGCTCAAATGCAGTTACCAAAGCGAACTTTCTAACACAGGCAGCTTTCATATTTTCTAATACAATTGTTATCATCATCACATTAGCGAGAAAACTGCAGAAGGAATTGAGTCCTGAGGGAAACTATCTATGTGACAGATACCATAGTCGCTTCCATGGTGCAGAGATAGTCGTATATTAAAACATAGCATGTCTCCTGAGAAGGGCTTCTATTACTGTAGCTGGTTGCATGAAGCAACAAAAAGTTTGGGTAATTTCAGAGCTGTATTTTTTTGNCAAAATAGCTTGAATTTTTTTTAATAAATGTTGTTATTGGGGTTTTAGTTGATTTTGCTCTTGTACAACTTGTAGGAAAATAACTAAGAAAAAAATAGAAATGCATAAGGGAATTGCTTAGGAAATTCCATACAGTGAACTGTATTTTTAAAATATCAATCCCAAGGCACATGGATAAAAAAAACAAACAAGATATATCGGTAGGTGTTGATAGTTGAATCTCTAATTCCAGTTAGTTTCTTTGCCTGTCTCCTCCTGGGGCCCGTGCTGCCCCGGTAACTTGATTTGTGAACCGTGTAACTTCCCTGGACAGGGATTAGAAGAGCAATGGTATGTTAGCTTTAATTACCTCCCTCCAGCTTATGGGGAGCAATTTAGTTAAACTTTTTGCTATTTCATTTCAGGGCAGATCAGTATAGGAGAAAGATCAGCTCTTCTTGGCCCCTTCCTTCCCTTTATTGTCAACATAGTGAAATGTACCTGTCTCTGCAATGAAACAGCAGTTTCGTAGGAAAAGGAGATGTCGTTTGTGCACGATACAGAGTACAAGTTATTGAAATTATGTTATTTCCTTCAGAAAAGTGAATGTATTGTTGAATAGTGTTCCTTTATTTTTAAGAATAATTGTCCTCAATAATATTAAATTGGAGCATTATTTTTATAATTAAGTGGCAAACCCCACTTTCAATGTAATTTTGATTGGCTGCTTTTTAACTTAGAGCTCTGATATGCCTAAGTTTGCTTGCCTAGCTCGCGGTTAGGCTAATGCAAATGGTAAGTGGATATTGCTTTTAAAGTGTAAAATTGAAAATATTTTTCGTTTAATAATGAAGGAGAATTACATGGCTTTCTCCAACTGATACACGTACATAGATAAATTGCTGGAATAAAAGAGAGACGAGCACACTTCCTAATATCTTCCTGTAATTCCCTTAAATGCTCAAATGCAGTTACCAAAGCGAACTTTCTAACACAGGCAGCTTTCATATTTTCTAATACAATTGTTATCATCATCACATTAGCGAGAAAACTGCAGAAGGAATTGAGTCCTGAGGGAAACTATCTATGTGACAGATACCATAGTCGCTTCCATGGTGCAGAGATAGTCGTATATTAAAACATAGCATGTCTCCTGAGAAGGGCTTCTATTACTGTAGCTGGTTGCATGAAGCAACAAAAAGTTTGGGTAATTTCAGAGCTGTATTTTTTTGTATTAATGACATTTGGCAACAACACATGCTCCAAAAAATTTTACACAAGGTAAAGTTTGGCTGATGACTTCTGCCTTTCCGTCTGATTTAAACGTATTTATCCAATAGATTAATTATTTATGGCCTGGCCTTTCTGTAAAACTACTGTTGTGTTTCTATTTACTGGTTTTAAAACACTGTCTATGTGGGTGGGCAAAATGATATTGCAGCGTTTACCTCCCGTGCCAGCTGGCCACCTAAATGTCTGACTCTGTGTGTGTGTGTGTGCAACTTTGTTCAGTTGCCACGTGACATGAAGCAGGGCTGTGACCCCAGTGATACTCCTGCTTGTAAATGTAAGCTCGGCTATAAAAATTGCTGTGATTCCGTCAACAGTCAGTTCCTCTGTGATGTTTTCTGAACTCCCCTGTTTGCCAAACCTAGTAGAAACAAAGTTTTTCACATCTAGAAAAGTAAAAAGTATTTGGAGTGGCACCAGAAATTGTCATGGCTAGACTTGAACGTAAAGATTATTAAAATATGTTTTGCTTATCGTCTACCGAAAGGCATCACAACTGCTGTAAAGTCATGTTCCTTTTCAAAACCCTGGGTCTCCTTTCAGGTTTCAAATGCATTGGTTAGAGGTACACAGAAGTACAGAGTTTCAGGGATTCCTCTTGCTTAATGTGCTATTTTCTACATCAAGCTTCTGCTGAAATTCTACCAGCTAGGGAGGACACGCACTACGATGTGTCTAAGCACATCATAACATTGAGTGCTAAAGCAGCGTTTCAAAGAGTCGCCTTTACTGGTGTTATCTCTGTCTCTCTAAACGTTTGGAGGTCACAATTATGAATTATGTCTTGTCTTCAGCAGCGACATCGCTCTCTGTGGAATACAGCAGATACAAGAGCTAGACGACAGAAAATGGGACTGGCTTTCTGAGGAACTGTCACTGCACACTTGACTTGTCTGGATACTCCTTCTTAAGCATTCGGTATTGGGCACTATCAGGAGCTAGCTGGACTTTCCATACAACCCTAAACAAATATATTTTATGAAAAGTGAGGTGATACTGAGTAGTGGAAGTATAACATTTTGTGACCAGATGTTAACAAGAACCGTACGGAGAGACGAATACCACATTGGCAAGTGTTTTCAAGTACTGATATTCTTCAGATATACTGACAGAAACAGATAACGTACTAGAAACTCCCATGAACAGATTTTCAGGAATCTACTTTTGTTTTGCCAGGGAACATAAACTCAATGCTATCCACTTGTCAGAGCCCTCAGGACGGTTCCCAGCAACAGGGAAGGTGAGGACCTTAGTGCTGCCGCCCTTACTCCCACTGCTTCGGCCTCCCAGAGAAGATCTCCAGCAGCAGCACTGGTGGCAGGCCAGCAGAAAGCAGAGACAGGAGGAGCTAGAGGAAGTATGAGGTAAAATTAGAAGAGGTACCAGCAGCAAAACGTCTCTGTGCTTCTGCCGGCACTTGCACAGGACGAGACTTCCAAAAGTACTTTGTGATATCCTGCTGAAACCAAAGCTGAGTTCACATAGTGTGCTTTTGAAAATTTAACACTTTTAACGTGACTACAGGCTGTAAGAATTGGTTCACAAAAGCATTTCTTGTTTTATCTCTTTTCTTTTTTTCTTCTTTTTTTTTTTTAATCACCACAGGGGCTCGGATGGCACGGCAGAAAGTCTAAGTTGCCTTGCTGTAAAGCTAGCCTTTGACTTCAGCTCTGCTTTCTGTTGCAGGCTGCTCCTGATAAACTCACTGCACGCCAGGACCTGGCCTCTCGTGGGCGATGGAATCGCAGGATGGCTGGTTTGGAAACATTAATGTTGTTTACAAAACTTCTTGCTTATCTCTGTTAGTCTCTGAGTCAACTGGACTTAAATGGACCTGACTGGTTACTCCAGCCCCAAAATATTTCTGACTATTTTAATCCAAATAAAATAGTCAGGTGGCATAATGCATTTTTCTCTGAAAATAATACATAATTTAAAAAAAAAAAGAAAAAAAGCTGAAAACCCTAGAAACAAGATCTCTGTTTTGAAGTGTGATGAAGATTGACAAAATAATCCAGAAAGCAGTCAGGAAAGATATGCTCAAGTTAAAAAAAAAAAGAATCATACAGTATTTTAAGACTAACCTCAGAGTTCCATGAGTATAAACCAATGGTATTTACCAAAGATACATTTCACATCATTGTGGGTGTCTATTTGATTCTCTGACTTCCCTGTAACACATAAAATCAGCTTTCTGTTACATTCACAAAGGCAACGAGATGTGACTGGAGGTAATAGATCTAGTCCCAGTGAGCTCAGGGGACCGAGTCAAGGGACTGAATCCGGTCCTTAAAGGCGTTCGGGAGTAGGTTATGCCACCTAACGTTGTGCTAATTCCCGATTGGTGCACCAAATGAAGAATATATTTTTTCTTACACTTTTCCTCACTTAGATGCAAGTTACACAATATTTATACACAGAATTACTGATCCTTCTCATTAAACGTTGTTTTTACCTGCGTCACTACAAAATTTCTCTTCTTTTTTTAAACAAATATTTTTTCCTTTTTTTTCCTAGAATCAGTGGAAAAGCTTTCATTTTGTATTGCTCTCTAAGAAGTAAGGAATGTACAGTGCACTGCATAACAGGTATTCCTAGTTTTTATGCACGTAAATGATGCAGCAAATCGTCAGTGGTGAAAGAATATTTCTGGGGAAGCCTTGGTATTGGGGAGCCACTCTATCTTCTCTTTGTATGTCTCAATCTGCTTGTTGCTGTATGTATGTGTAAAAGAGCATTATCTTTTGCATGTGTCTACTGATTTCTTTGCACAGTTACGTACAAATTCTACCAGGACATGTAAAAATTTGTACAATACTTGGAAAGAAACAAAATTCCCATCCTGAAGGAGTCCATTGCTCTTTCCTTTTCGCAGGAGTAACAGCAGAGAAGACTCCAGGTCTTTCTCTAAAATTGTACTCAGCGTCTCAGGGTCATGCAGGAAACATTTTGAAGTTTCCTGAACCAGTTTTTCCTCCCTTTTCCGCATGTTCTGGTCTTTGCTTTATTTTAAGTGTGTTTTATGTTTCCCCTTTTTGGGGAGAACACAAGACCCGCCCTGATGACTCCTCGTCCCTACTTTGTGTCCCCCTTTCCCCTGCCCTGCCTTTCCCAGCTCACCTTGCATCACAGCGCAGGCTGCCACACGTTCGACCCACGGGCAATTTGGTTAATGTCAGTTCAGTGTCAGATTTGGGCAATCAGCGTGTGACATTACAGCAGTGTTTGTGGATTGATGGTGACTAGCTAATGCCGTTGTAATGTGTTTCTCATCTGTTGGTCCTTTCAGGCCCTTCTTCAGAGTTTAGGTCCCAATCTCAATTAGTCGCAGTGATTCTAAACATTCAGAGCTGGCTGATGATTGCTGTGGTATCAGAGATAGGGGCAGCTCCTGGGCGAGAGACAGGGTCTCCAGGGGCTCTATGCACATCTTTAAACGCCTGTTTGACATTAGACATGGAAGAGTGGGTGAATGCAATGCAGTAACTAAAAAAAAAAGCATTATTTTTACCATTATTTTATTTCAAATTATTTCAAGTTTCAAATGAAGGTCACTGAATGAAATACAGATGTGGCGTAAGAGAAACAAATCCACTTAATCCGGTATTAACACACTTTAAAATGTTTTTCTAAATACCTAGAGCAAAATTATGCTTCAGTGAAATTTCACCATTGACTTCCAGGGCTAAAGCTCTATTCAGCATCAGTGGGTTTGGAGTCTCCTCCATGACTTTTAAATGCTGCTTCACATTAGGATGTTCCTTCTACACCCTTTTGGAGACATAGCCATAGCCCCTTTCCTTGCTTGGGGTCTGGCTGCATTCTATCACTCAGATTTTGATGTGAATTAATCGCTATTATCTCGCTGTTGAGAAATTTAAATACAGAAAATAGGTCCGTTTAACTGCATTGTTTTCCTGACGTTGCCACTGGGCTGTTATTCTGGTTTTCATTTCTGGTACGCGAACATCTGACTGCCTGATTGCACTGCTGAGGAAACAAAAATCTACTAATTGAACATGGATTTTAGGAAGCCTCTACCTATGTGTCTCGACATAAACTGTTCCGCAGTGTTTAGTTTCACTGCGTTCTGCTGCTGAGCGATGATCAATGTTTTGCGGCTGGTAAAGTGAGTCTTTTGTATGCGGGGTTTGAAAACACCTTTGAAATCTTTTGAGACAAAGAGAGCAGCAAGTATGTATGAATATATTCAGGCATTCAAAAAGAAATGTGACATGGAGTTTCACTACTGATTCCATGTATTTGCAAGAATAAAATGGCTAAATTGGTAACTATTTAAGATGAATACAGCAGAAACGATAATGAAAGGAAAAAGGATCTTTACTGTCTTCTTAGAGTATAAATATAGCGCTTGGTGTTGTACTGCAGGAGGTATGTTCTTAAAGAGATTAAGGAAATATATGTCCCACCGGAGATTGTAGAGAATCAGGCATTTCATTCTGGACCTCACAAGTTTTGTAAAATTACGGATTTAATAAACAAACCATTTTACGTCTCTGTAAGGAACTTAGAGGGGATTTCAAAAGTCAAACACTGAGGACCCTTGCTTTGACTGCAGTGGTAAAAGTAACATCTGCCTCAGACGTTTTAACAACAGACTGTTCAGATCATTCTTTTGAGCTATGGTAGAAGACTTGACAGACATAAGCCATCCTACCCCTCGTTTCTACACTTCTGTCTCTCAGCTGAACTAAACTTTACATCAGAGCACTCAGATCAAGGATATTCAGATTTCATTTCACCTTTCTCTTTCAGATGTTCAGTTCTTTACAGTAACTTCCGTGGTCTCCTTAAAACCACAATAGCACAGAAATAAAAGACAAACAGTTATTTTGTTGGTCACATCCCTGGGATGCCACAAAATCTTTTTTTTTTTCTCCAAATCTGAGACAAAAGACCTGGCTGAAATTTCTGCCACACTCACGTTTACCAGTACAGACTCAGGCCCCTGTGCGATGTGACTCAGACTGCTACCCACAAGTCAGTTATCCCAGTGATTCCGATGCGTGTGCTGCCTCTTCTGAAGAACAGTCCCTAAATCATCAAGTACAAGAGCATTTAGCCCCAGGACGGGCAGCAGACCCGAGATCACAGGCCAGTCGCTTTCTTTTAAAAGCACATTATTGTATGTCCATTATAACATTAGCTTGGGGTAAATGCAAATACAGAGCAAAAGAAAAGGAGCCAAGGATCTTAACTGCTACTTCTGTCAGCGAGGCTCCTTCCTCTTGCGTTGCTCTGTTTCTCTGTCTCCCCTTGGGTGTACAGCTCTGCCCAGTGTTAACCCACCACCAGAGGCCTGTTAATTCTTTCAGGTTTGCTGGTATCTTGGTGCCAGGCATTTTTTTAGTGATTGTGTCATTCTTTTGGTTCATAAAATGTTACAGGAACATTAGCTTCATTTAATGCTTTCAGTTTAAAATTTCATGTAGGTGCTTGGTTAAAGTATTCAAGTTCACGGTTGCAAGAGTTTTGTGAAAGCTCTACTCTACAAGATTTATTCCCTGAGGAAAGTTAAAAGGCAAGTTTCAGACAAGGCACTCAAAAAACAAAGCCAAACAAGGAAAAGAGAGAAACAGCTTGAGGAGCATCGAAAACTTTGTTTTAGTATGGAGAGATAACAAACAATAGCTTTCAGAGTCTTATCATGATATATTGTCTGTATTTCAACACATGGTCTTTCTAAAGCGGACAAAACTGGTTTTATTAAAACATTAATGACAACAAAAAATGCATTTCCCCAAATCATCTCTTCTCCTGGTCAGAATTTGTTTTGTCTGGCAGGTGTAGCCCATTTACTGCAACAAAAGGTGAAAGGTTTGATGTTGTCCTTGTGGAATCTCAGGGAGACAACACTCAGCTGAGCACACAGTCCTCTTCTGTGCAAGTTTGTGAAAATTTTCCTTGCAATCTGTTCCCCAGTAGTTTCCCAGATTTCCTACAGCATCAGCAACTTTATTTAGCATTATGGTGGCTCGTGACCCTTTCTCATGTGGAAAACATCTACTCCATCACAAAAGAGGTCAAGTAAAGGGTTTCTTCGGTGAGTGAGAGGTCCCTTGAAGTTTCAACAGTTGGAGCGTGTGCTTACAAACTTCTAAAACTCAGGTTTGATCCAGAGATACACATGCCTGTGCAATGTGTCCATTTTGATTTATTAGAGAGACAGGCAAATACTTTGAGAAGGTCTCTAATCTTTGATCTCAGTGCCCAAAGTTGTTAGTGCTATTGTTTCCAAGTTCCAGGGCATATATTTAGTGAAACATCAAGAATTCGGTCCAAGAAAGTGATTCATTATGGCCCTGAAGTAGTGCATAAAATCCAGCATAGGAGATAATTTAAACTGGGATCACCAAAAACCCTTCACAGCCAGCAAGAGATTGCCTACAAACGCACAGGAGAAAAGGCCAATGAGGGTGATACTTTTTTCATACGATTGCTCTCTAGAACTTAGGTTCCCTGTAGTGGATCCTCAAACCCTTTTCTGATATTAAACTCCCCTTTTACAAACCTCTGTAGCGTATGCAGTCTTCCTTCTTAAGAACTCGAAACTGCTGGATAACCTAGCAAATGGTTACGCATTCACCCAGCAGGCAGAAGTGCGGTTCGGTGTTGGACTGCTGCCTTCCACCCGAGGAGCTCCCAAGCTGGTGCTTGTCCCTCTGCTGCCGGATTGTTGCTCCTCACAGAAGAGCTTCACAGCTCCCTGCTTTGCTGATCTGGTAGCTGCCACTGTGACAGCTCTACCTCCTGTGTCCTTTTCCTCCTCTTCTTCCCACCTCTTAGTCTAAATAGGAAGTACAGGCAGGCAGCTGCGGTATTTAATTTCCATTCCTCCGTAGGCTTTCAGCTGACGTAATTCATGTCATTTGTATTCAGTCCCCTCCGGTTTCTTGGATGGACATCTTTTCAGCCATCCATACTTAGTACGTTGGAACTGTTCCCCTTGTTTTCTCATCAGGCTCGTGTCCAGCCCTCGTAACAAAAGGCAGGTGATCTGCGCGCCAGTACTTTACCTCATTCGGGCTCCCTAGTCCCCTCTAACTCCAAGCTTCTCAAGAATAAGAAGCCGAGTAGCAGCCATCGTTTTTCAGCTCTGCCTGTGAGCTTATAAACCTATATTGATCTGTATGTCAGAGGAATTTGAAAACTTCTTTGAAAAACAAAGGGTTAGCTTTTCTACATCAAAATCATTGAAACAGACTATACTGGATTTTCTTGCAGAGCATAGTTACTGTAATTAGCTGGCAAATTTTGAAAAATTACTCTTTTGAGAAAATAGACAGTAGTTCGATTGAAATGCCTACAGCCGAATAGCCACCGGATTGCTTATTCTGTATGTGTATGAATCCTTCCTGTCTCATATTGTCTTCATATTTACTTCACCCCACTAACTCTCCCGCTGATTAATTCTCCTGCTATTTACACCCACTGTATTTCCTGAATGTGTCAGAAGTCTTTTTCCTATCCTTTTTCATAGCCCCTTCACCAAACTGATTTTACATTTGCTGCATTCACTCCTAAGTGCTTCTCATTCATTTCAAAATGCTTTTGTTTCTGCCGATATCATCGGTCGGGCTCATCGCTCAGCTCTCGGGCCAGAGGGGAGTGAAATGTACTCGTCCGGTTTACTCGTTCTTGTGGTATCTCAGAATCGCTGGCTCTGGAGAAGACTAGGTATTATTTCAGACATCTCCCAGGATATCTATACAGCTGATGCAAAGCCACAAAGAGAAATTTTTTAGTGACTTAAGGAGGGTTGACAGTGATCTGACAAGACCTTGATGATTTTCTCTTACTGTATTGCCAGTAACGAAGCTCAGAGCTGGCCTATTTTGTTGGTAGTCTTTCCTGAGGACCCCTTCAAGGAGAGCTTTCTGGGTGCATTCAGAGGCCTTTGTTCTTGCTGTACCGCTGTTTCCAAAGGTGCTGACTACGATGATGAAAGACGAACCAGACGTAAGCCTGCTGAGGGTTTTGTGCTGGCCATCCAGACAGTGGTTTCACTTGAAACCGCAGTTCCTCACATATATTCTCAGTGCTGGGTGGGGGCGGGTCAGGACCAAATGACTCGCGCAGCGGAGAGGAGAGTTCAACCTGGCAAAGGGTAAGGAGCTGTCTCTTAAAAATGCTGATGTGGCATTTTACGCTACATCCCATACTCTCAGTTGTTAATTTCGTGTTTTCGCACTGTTTTATTTCTGGAGCTGGAGAGGAATATCCAGTGATCTTGGGACAATATTTTCTTTATGCAAATTTCCTTCTGTACAGCGTATTAATCTCCGCCATTGGCATTGACAGACAAGAGTTAAAGTTTCATTTTAAATACAAAGCTCTGACAAAGCATACGTAATGCTCTGCTGTGTTTGTAAGATAATTGTGCTTATTCTTAATGACATTTAACTTTACAAGTTGCAAACTCCAGGCATGCTAGTCCCTTCCGTGGTGTCTGCTAGGGAACAACCGTGGAGGAGCAGTTAGCTTTCTTCACAAGATAGTGGAGTAACAGGTATTTTGGTGCAAGGTTGTTTTACCTTATTGGATTTCAGCTTGAAACTAGTGTTCGGTATTGCCTTAAAACAAATGTGATTCTTTGGTACCATAACCAAAACGAATCCCCTACAAACAGTAGCTTCCAGCTGGTACTGGGTTTTAAAACTCTTATAAATTGAGATTTCTATTATTTTGGCAAAAGCCCAGGAGAGTCTTCATTTTGTTATATGCTACTCTGTTTGCGGGAATTCACATGGATGCATTCCGTCTCCAGTAAAAAGTTATAGTATGCCGCAGGTGTACAGCACACACACCAATAAAATAAAAATCAAACCCTCACAAGTTTCAGCTATTATCCATTTTTCTTAGCTTACGGTGTTGGCAGGGAGCATATGTCTAAGCCAGCACTGGGCAAGATACCCTGTTCACTTGCATAGGAAGAAGTGACCAATTTTAGCTGAGGAGCACAGAATATCCCTTTTCTCATTGCCTGTCTTCCCCCTCCTTTCCCCTCTTGTCCCAAGGAGGGAGCTGCTGCATCGCTGCCCATATGAGAGGGTGGTGAGAGTCAAAAGAACAGCCTCATCTCCAGCACCATCCAGCTGAGTCCCACGGAGAAGTAAATCTCTGCATAAGAAGCGGTTACTGACCATCGGCCCTGGAGTTTCCTGAAAGGCCGAGGCTGTGATTGCAAAAGGTCTGAGCTCAGTTTCTGTGGAAAATTACAGCTATCTGAATACTTCCTAGCTCCCGAGTTAAGATAGTGAAAAAGGGCTCCCCACTTCCAGCTTGTTGTCTTGAGAGGAAGGGTGTTGCGTTTCTGAATTTTTATTTTCTGTACTCCTTTCACCACTCCTCCCTCTTCTCAGTTTCCACACCGAATACCAGAAGAGATGCAGGCATTAGCTTTTGACAGCTTTATAAAAATAAGTCAGCACGTATTATTTACAAAATGTTGGGTCAGAAACTGTAAATTAGCCAGAATTTTAAAAAGGAGGTTGACGGGGTACCTAGATTTAATATTTGACTAAGTGCACAAAATTGGAATTAAAACTGGCTGCGATTATAAAAGAAACATAACATCTACTTGACTGCCAACTAATTCATATTCAGTGTTTGCTTTTTCCAAATTTCTTGTTTTCTTAAAGTTTCCATTTATTGCTTCATTAACATGATCCACTTCCAATGAAATAATTTAGGGTAAGAACGCTCCAGCAAACACTTGTCAGGTATTTGCAGGGTTTTCTCTTTTAACGTATTTCATATTGTTTAGCAAATGGCATGGGATGGAAGCACGGCTGCTTTCTCTGGGGAAATGTCACACAAGTAACTTAAGCGGGACTGATCAGTATCAGACGAGGGAAAGCACGGGCTGTAAAAGGAGCTGCATTTTGGAAAAGCACTTTTCCATCGCCCTTCACTGGAGACCCCAGGCCTCAGCACCACTCACCTCTGTGAGTCATGGGGAGCTGCAAGGGAATTTTCCTATTGGAAATGTTCTCTAAGAAAAGTGTCCCTCCATCTCAGCAGGGTGGAGCCTGGGAACTGATAAGCGCAGCAAGGGAAAAACAGCCTCCGGAGTCTGGGAGGAAATGGGAAAGGAGGGGCAGGATTGGTGACTTTCACCTTCAAAAAACCAGCGTGTTGAGATTGCGTTGGACCAGGAAAAGAGAAAAGCTTCTCCTAGGCTTATCAGTGGGGCCAGTAAGGGATAGTGGATCTCTCCCCATCCTGGATGGAGGCGTTTGGTACACCCCACGCCCAGCACATCGAGCTGCTGGCCGTCCTTCCCAGAGCCTTGCAGCAGCATCCTCGACCAACCTGTGATTCCCAGCACTACAGGTGCGGACGCTGTCCCAGCCCGGGCACTGCGAGGCCAGCTTTTTTCTTCAGGTGAGGATGTTCAACAGGTTTTTCCATGCTCCTCACAGCATACCCCTCCTGGTTTTAGATGACTGAGAAATAAGATTGTGGTTTCAAAGCCTGAAACCAAGAATTTTGTCAGAGCTTCTGGCTGGTACTGGGTGCACGGTAGCGCCCCCTCTCCCCCCCCCAAAAAAAAACCAAAACAAAAACCAGACTAGCTTCCTAGGGCAAGGATGAAGTGAGGGAGAACAGTGGTGGAGTGCTAGCAGCGTGAGGAAGGCAACATGCACTTCCACAGGCTGCAGTGGTAGTCATTCCTCTTTCAGCAAAGAACCGGGAGCATTTGGGGTGAGCCGCATGCAGGTTTGGAGCGAAGAGGGTTATCAAACATGGAAAGTACTTCATGCAGTAGGGAACTTGTTTGCTAAAGAGCATGAGACGTATTGCCAGTTAGATTCACAACTCTTTAAAGTTTTGAGATCTACAGTGGAAAACAACTGAAGTAGTGAACATTTGAAATATATTTTAGCCACTGTGTTCACCTCAAGCACTTAAGCAGTATTGTATATACTCATTTAAACAGCTTTATTTTGATCAAAATGCAGGAGCATAAAGCAACCTACCTCAAATAAAAGAGGTGTGGCTGTATTTGTAAGTTAAGATAACAGGGAAGAGACCACTTCTTTGTATGTTGATAAAAACAAGTATAAACCCAGTCTGGCCAAACCTAGGTGTGCTTTAATGAAACTCTTGTTGTTGTTCCTCTCCTTCTTTTCCCTCCTGTTGAAAGTCCACACACAAGACCTTTGTTCCCTGCTCTGAATTTTGCCCTTACTCATTAGCACGGCAGTGTGATCATTGCTCAATCTGACAGGGACACAGAGCCAAATCTGACCTTAAACGTTTGATAGAGGTCGTCTTGTAAAATACGTGATTTACCAACAGCTGCGGTGATTCTACAACAAATAATGTTAGTGTATCAGAGGACTGGGACACAAGTTTGTTTAAACAAATCCAATAAAGTTATCATGGGAAACTGAAGGAAGTGGGTCACCAGTTTCCTGATAATATTTACAACAGTCCATAGATAAGAGAACTGCAAAGGAGGCCCCTCTTTCTTCCACAGTTTATCACACGGTTAATGCAGAAAGACGAATTGTTGTAGGATAAACTCTGATGTCATACGCCAGCTTTGTCACTCGGACCATCTGTGCAAAAACATATATAATAGTGTGGAATCTGGGGCAAGCACGTGATGTTTAAGATTAAGATTCTGAAGGAAAGGAGGAGAAGAATGATAGATTTCTGTAAGGCGCGTATTCTGAAGGCAAAAGGGGACCTGTGAGCAAAGAGCTCTGCGCTGTAAGACCTAAGAAGCATTTGAATGTAGTTACTCTGGCTCAAATGCACAGAAGCATTAGGCATTTATCACCTATTGATTTCAAGGTCCGAAACAAAGAAAAAGCTGGCCTGATGGCCCTGGACTTTGAAATGCTGTTCTTTACTTGGGCACACAAGTAGTACGGATACCTTCAGCAGACAAATGCTAACTTTAAGAAGATACAGTTCTGGTGCCAATAGCAAAACGAGACTAACATTAACAGTGGTGACTTTCTCCTTCCTTTCGCATGCTGAGCCGAACGCAGAAGCGTCAGGCCACGTGCAGAAGTGAGCAGCATGCACATCCCGTCATACACCGCAGAGCAGCTGGGAAGTCTAGGAACAATTTTAATGAAATGACAATAATGTCTAAGCTCCTGAGAACAATCCTGGCAGGAAATCCTTGCTCCCCAAGTAGAAATGAGTCACGAACTGGTAAGGGACGGCTCTGATTCCTTCTGAGATGACATAAACTGTGCACATACCTTGTGTTTGAATAGCTAAGTAATCAGACATGGGCACCGCTTAACTTCAGTAGGTATGTCTTAGAAGGACTATCTCAGAAGCTTCTAATTTAATGATAGCAAGGGGGACAGAAAGGCCCTGGTGAATCTTTATCCTACCCATTATGCATTTGTGTTTCAATAATGCTGATTTAATTAGCTGGAGTTTGAGAGAAAGCTAATATGAGTGTGCCCCATGGTGAGGGTAAAGGGTTTTGAACTGCAAGAACAATTTTTTTGGCTCCTCCAAATTGTGGTTCCCATAGCATGCCTGGCTGGAGCATACTGAGGAACTCTTCTAGTGGTTCTTCCCTTCCCACTCACAACAAAATGCTTCAGGTTAAGCAGTTTGCAGCAATATCCTCCTTCTCCTGAGTTTGGAGGGGGTTTCTGGTCCCACGGTCCTTACAGGAGAAGTGTACCAGAGACCAAGGCAGCCAGCAGCAGAGCAAAATTTCCCCCATCCCCTCCCACCCCCAAAACCTCAGGCATTTCAGCCATCACTAAGCTGGGTAGTCACCTTTAAGGAGACAGTCCCTTGGGACTCCACGTGAGCCACATACTGCTTACATTTCTTGGGGGACTGGAGCCATCAATAGCAGTGAGGATTCCCTCTCTGGCCGTTTAGATTTTCTGGAATTTGTGCAAATTCCAGACCTATGGAGACTAGCGGTGGCCTTTCCGTGGGGAAGGACACCGTTTCATTTGTAAGGAGTAAATAGCGAAGAAGTATGACATGAACCTTGCTGTGATTTCCTCTTCATTAACCCCTGTCTGCTGTATTTTTCCACAAGTCGCCACATGGTTTTGATTTCAGATCTTTAAAATATATTTTACGTTCCTTCCCTGACCTCCTTTGCAGGACTTTGTTTTGCAAAACAGAAAATATTTCCTGGGTTTGTATCTTTGTCAGTAGCTTGAAGTGAGGAAAGTCCTTTTTAAAAAGCCCAGTGCTCCTAGGAAGAGGAGCTCATTTCTGCTTGATTCCCCTATGGCATGGCTCTTCTTTCTGCTCGTGGCCCAGAAAGCCTTACGCTTTTGTCCATGTTAATTGTTTTCTGCATCGCTGTATTCCTTTGTTTAAACCTTCAACCTATGTCGATGGTGTGACTCATTAGCAGTGGCTGTACATAACCTGTGACATAAGACTTGGTGCACACGTGGTTAAAGTCGTGTCACACACCTCAGGGACGAGGAAGACCCGCTCCCAACCGAGAGAGAGCCTTCCTCTGGCCGCTGGAAACCTCCTGGCTGCAGAGGCGAGCAGTGTCTGCTCAGTCTACCGGGAGATTTGCCTGACAGAGGAGAACTGTGTCATAAAACCAGCTTTATTTCTCTCAACCGTCTCAGCCTTTGCATGGTGGAGCAGGGAATGTAGTGGGAAACCAGAAATCGCCTAGGGCTGCTCCGTACGAGCTGTTCTTGGCTGTCAGAGATGTCCCTGAGGCTGCCCTTGGTCAGGCTGAGGCGTAAAGTAGTTCTTGAGTCATCAGGGGTTTAAGCAACAGCAAAGTTTGTGTAAAGCCCGCCATTTCCCCTCTAGTTCCACACCAAAAGTAGCTGGAGCAGACCAGAAATAGCAGTGCCCCATTGGTTTTCAGTGTCTCGCTGTTAGATCTCCAAGCGGGCAGTCTCTAAGGCAGGGATCCTGAATTTATTGCTTTAGGCTCGTGCGCGGCAACGCATTTGGAGTAATTTTGTGGCTCTGTTACTGTGGTGAAGAAAGTCTGAAGGAGTCTATGGTAACCTGAAAACTGCCCGCGGATGTGCTGCAGGGAGGAGAGGGGAAGCGAAGGCTTTGTTTGGAAGGGGGGGGGGGGAA